>VZRQ01006006.1:1680587-1817199 GCA_013397975.1 Machaerirhynchus nigripectus | reverse complement strand
CGGGGCGGGCGGGCTCGCGTGGGGCGGCGCGGGGTGGGCGCAGGCAGCCCGGGGCGAGCGGGAGCCGAGGCTGGAGGCGAAGGCAGTGGGCGGGTGCGTTTGCCTTTGCGGTGGTTTCTGCACCCACAAACTGTTAGGACCCAACTTCAAGCAGTTCACATAGCTGACGTAAATTAAATTCAATGAAAGAAAGTGCTTCCGCGCTGTTAAAGGTCTGTTCCCGCGAACCTCTTGTGTGGGAAAGATGTGGTCTGTTTCCAGGAGACTGACTGGGGCAGCTGTTTTAAAGCGTTTTGGAGTTTGGTGTTTATTTCATATGTAACCAAATGAAGCTGTATTGTCAGTATCAAATACAATATTCTCTTGTCAAGTTTAGAACTGAGCTGTAAAAAGTGATTTGGGCTGATGATAACTGGATAATCAAAGCTGCAGGTGAATATTTGTTGGTTTAGAGGTCTCTGAAGGCAGCTAACTTGTGCAGGGACAGTGAGCAAATAGAGTTTCCTTTTGCTGCTTCTGTAACCACCTTTGTTCATTTTTCAAGGTAAATGCTAGGGACATGACAAATTTAATTTAAGATTACCAAGGTCCTGTGCTGCAAATGACTTATCTCCGTGTCTGGTTACTGGGTGATTGTTCCAAGACTGCCAGTTTGGCTTTGAAAACAGATTTTTAAATGAAGTCCATTGCATTCATTATGATAATGCAGGAAATGCGTGGCTCACGCGGTTGGTTTTATGGAAGGAACAAGTGTACTTTAATCCTGATTTTATTATTTCTTCCGTGGTGGTTTGCTGTGAGACTGAGGACGTAGGAGTAATAGATATCTGTACTGTGAAGCGCATGATCAGCAATCTGAACTTCGAAAGCAAAGAGTAAAATCTGTGTGGCAAAGCAGCCAGTTTGTGATCTGAATGTGTGGTGGGTGACAGTGTTGAATTATTTAAGTTCTCAGTTTCTGCCTTTAACCAGCCATCTTAAGGTGCAAGTTGCTTAGCCTACATCTAGCTGTTGAAATAGGATGTAACATGACCCCGTATGTGAAGGGGTTAAAAGAGCTTATGGCCAAAAAGTTAGCACATAACTTCAGATCAAGAGAATTTTATATTCAGTTTAATTACAAATATTGCCATCAGCCCTTTTCTTTGCATGTGTGTGTCCATGAATATGTCTTGGCTACATACTGGTTGGGGCCATTAGCAAAATAGTAGAAGCCACAGAAAACATTTTATTCTCATTCATGTTGCCAGTGAAAATGTCAGTTTCTGGAAAATCAAAGTAGAAGCCGTCCTACGTTGTATATTGATTGTGGGTTGAGGTATGCAGGTATTTTTAATTTTATTTTTTTTAAACTAAGTCCTGCTTTTGGGAATGTGAGATAATTGTCATTGGCAAAAGCAGAGAAGACAGTCAAAGCTTGTGATTATAAAGAGAAAGAGCTAAGCTTGTGGGTAAAGGAGAAGAAATGTTTTCCTCTTTGTGTCCACATAATGCAGGGCTGTGGGAAGATATGCTTAATGAAGATGATTATTGCTGTGGCTTTCCATAAATCCACTTGTAATGGAGGCTTTGTACAGTTACTTCTGAATCTGTACATTTAAAAACTGCAAATAGCGATAATGGAGTTGGCTAATAGCAGACTGTCAAGTAAGTGCAATCCTTGTGATAATGTTCAGCCATAGATCTCCATTTAAGCATTACTTTTAAGCAGAAAGTGTTTCTTGTAGGTCATAGTATATGCAGTTGGGAGGAAAAAACCCCCGAGTTGTTGCTGCCCATTCTTGAATCTTAACCAGGTGACTCTAATTGGGCAAAGGGTGCTTTTTCTCTCCAGCTTTTTATCAGATAGCAGGAGATGTACAATTCAGTAGATCCATTTGATGTGAATTTAGATAGTGGAAAGGAATACTAATAATAACCAGCTTTAAGAGACTGACTGAAGAAGCTTACCTGAACAGTAAACCTGTGGCTCTGTGCAAATTAAAATTGGGACTTGTGCCTGTTGGAAGAATTGCAAACTCCTGTGAAGCGTTGGAGTGAGCTGGATGCCACCACATGATAGTCTTGAGTCTGAGCTGATCTTGTTAGTAGTATTAATCAGGACAAATCTTTCTGTTTCAGTGGTTTTTATGGGCTTCTTAGAAACCAGGGTTGAGAGTTAAATTACTCATGTCTGTTTTGCAACTTAAAAAGTGAAGTTAAGACAGTAGGGAAAATTTTTAATGTGGTATCTTGCCCCAGTACAGAAAGATGTAAAATCACCTATTATTTTCAAGGAAAGCACTTGTAGTAGCTACTGGCTGTTTTATATAGTGTTCTGAATGAATGCAGTTTTGACTTACATAGCTAAGAAACAGCTTTTGAAGGAAACTGACAGGAGAGTTGCTTATGTTTATGTTCAGAGTAATTCATTGAGAAATATTTGTGATGCTCTCCATCATTGCTTGCTCTCCTTTAAAAGCAATGCTTTGACTTTCATCTTTCATACAGTATGTGAGGGTTCCACATGTGGATTTACTCCAGCTCAAAATCTGACCATAAAAGTAAGCTTTGATTCTGCAGATCTTAGTGCAGTGTTCAAACCCAAAATATATGCTTCCTTTCCAGTAAAAACTTGTAATTACATGGGGTGGTAGCGAACTGGAAAGTATTGCAAAACATATGTAAGAATACTGTCGTACAAACTCTAAAACTGACGAATGACTCACTGCGCCAGTGCTATATCAAATTCTATCTATACACAAGGTTTAAATGACAAGTTTACTTTAGGCAGGGAATATGCAATTTTCTTGTACTCTTTCTTCATCTAATGTCAAGTGAGCTTAATGAAATGGTTCATGTGGGCATACAGGAGGTACCAGTTGTAGAGCTTTAATGAGCAAGGGGAACAAGCATTGCTTGGCTGTATTTGTGAAGGTGATAGATGTAAGTACTCTTACATTAAAACGAAGTTCATGGTACTGATGCTTACTTTGAGACATATGTTTCTTTTAATGTACCTCATCATCATTTGTTTATGTGCGTTTACTAATATTGGTTCTATTTTTGTTGTCTATGGGAAAGAGTGTTTGGCTTTTTAGCAGTATACATGTTCATCTTTACGTATTTGTATTAGTTGAATTTTTTAACTGGCATTTTGGCAGCGTTTTTGTGAACATAAAATTCAGGTCGCTGCCAAAATGAAAATGGTGTAATGGTCAGCATGGGGAAGAGGCTCATGATTTTAAAGAGGAAGAGGCCACTTTGCACTGCAACAACACAGGTTTTATACATGCCTTTGACACTGTCATTATGAAAAGCTTCACAGAGCTTTGGAGAGCTCCCCCAAAAAGCCAGAACATGTTAACGGGCAGTAACATCCTGTGCCTGGGAAGCCTGTGTGAGCTGGGAGAAGAACAAGGAAGAGTGGAGTGTAGGTATCAGAGTCTGATGCTGCTACACTGTGTGTCTCACATGTATGTGTGTGTGTATCACCTGTGGAATCCCAGCCTGCAAAGCTAAGGAATCCAGCAACCACCCAACACTAGGAGGAAGAGAAACCCAGTATTGACTTGGCCCTAGACAGAAGACTTTAAACTGTTAACAGTCTCTTCTTTTAATTTCTAATTTAGCCATTCTGCCACAAAGCCTGTCCCTTCTGCTCTCTGTTAATCATCATCTTTCTGGGCAGTGGGAAAGATGCCTTGGTCTTTGCCTTATGTAGATTGTGAGAGCTCCGTGACCAATGCCTGCAAGTGTTTGTTGTCTGTAGGAAGGTCGAAGTCTCCTGGGACTGTGAAAGGAGGCCAAGTAGGGGAAGCTGGAGCACTTGCTATTTAATGTCAGTGTGCACACAATATTTATACACCTGTGCCTTAGCAGAAAAAAAGGGTGAAACAGGTCTTGCTCCTTCAAGGAGACTCAATTATCTGAGAACTTTATTCTAAAGATCGGAAATACAGAGATAAGTTAGGGTTTTTGGAGCAGAGGATGGAAGCAGTGTTTATAAAAAGCCTGGTTGAGATCAAAATTGACAAAAGTGTCTCCTAATATCTGGGCACTGTACTCAGAGGAAGCTCTGTTTGGATGCTTTAATGAAGTGCAGTCCACTGTGTAGCTGAAATAAAGCAATACCATTAATCTGAGAAGGAATAGGATGGTCCCATTCTTTGTCTTGTCCTTTAGCAGGCATAGGAAGCTTCCAGTTTACAACCTGTCCAAAAGACATTTATTTCTTGGCACAAAATTTCAGCTGCAACTGGCAAATGGGTAAGTACTTTCTTCCAGTGTTACTGAGAAAGAGGAATTATTTAGGTTGGCACAAGAAGTTTATAGTTTGGAGTTGTCACATGAAATTGAACAGAGAAAAAACACGAAGGCTGGGCATGTGGCATTGTTCTTTCAAAAGCAGTGCTGGAAATCTCGTCATCACTCAAAACCAAACAAAGCATGCATGTGCTTGACTGTGGTGAGGAATTATCTACTGGCTTCATAGACCTCTCTTTCTTATTTTTTTTTGTTTTTTTTTCCTCCTGCAAGTGTTGTGTTTAACACTGAATTGCATGTGTGTATACAAAGAATAACATCTGTTC
Organism: Machaerirhynchus nigripectus; assembly: GCA_013397975.1. Taxonomy (NCBI): domain Eukaryota; kingdom Metazoa; phylum Chordata; class Aves; order Passeriformes; family Dicruridae; genus Machaerirhynchus; species Machaerirhynchus nigripectus. The sequence goes on along the minus strand of VZRQ01006006.1, from coordinate 1,812,628 downwards.
TATTTTATGAGATCCACAGACCGCGGTTGCTTTTCTATCCCTCCTGTGTATGGATTCTTCTCTCATGTGTCATCCTTGCTGCTGAAGGCAGCCAGGCACTTGAGCTTTTTAATATCTTTTCTCTCTTTAGGGGCAGGAAGTTATTCATGGGATGGTACTTGATTCTTCAGTTAGAGTTCCTCCAAAATTAGATCTTACAGTGTTTTGGAAAAGTCGTTATTTTCCTAGAGAGTTTTCTGAGTAGGTAAAGAAGTGGGATGATCTGCATCTGTTTTCTGGAGGAGTTTTGGTAGTTGTTTTATCAATGGGTTAGATTTTTTTCTCCCTGGATGCGTTTTGATAGGATGAATAATTGGGAAGATAAATTAGATCTGAGAAGTATGAAAAAGGCTAGTCTAGTGTTTAGATTTTAGGTTATATATTTAAAAATATTTATAATTTACCTGGCAAATACTGTGCTTCTGACCTTTTGTCTTGAAGAATAACCAGAGAAGTGGCAAAGGAGCCTTTTGGACACAGTGAGTTAAGAAAGTGTTGAGGTGTTACATACTTGGAAGATACGAGATGGGTGCAAAGGAGAAAAAAGTGACCTTGTGTTTAGATGGAGTTGTTGCCTTTTTACAAACTCCTGTTTTCTTCAAATGCAAAGGAGTTATGTTTGTTTATATCTTATTAAGTAACATTTGTTTCGCCAAATTTGATCAAAGGTTTAGTTGTTGCAGAATCAATAATAATTCTCTTACCTTAAGGAAAAATCTGTAATTTATGAATGTACTGTCTGTTGTATTTTAACTACTTGTACTACAAAATTCGCAAGATTACACAAATTGACTAGAAGATGCACACAAAATCCAATAATACATTTATCATGTCAAAGTTCAGTGAAATATGAAACATAATTACCATAAACAAAGAAAATTGGAGTCTTAAACCTATGAACTAGAAGGCGTGGAAATAATTTTGTAATATATATTCTCAGTGGTTTTGTTTAGACTACTTTGGCACCACCAAAATTCCTTTACAGTCTATGTATGCTAACCCCTGTGTTATGTGGTAAAAAAAAGTACTCATAAACTTGTACTTAACCTCAGGATGAAGCATGTATTTTTGGACATGAATTTTAGATATTGAATGTCTCCTTGCTACAGTCTTGTTCGTGAGTAGCTTCCAATTAATGAAATGCAGATTTTAAGAATTAAACCTGGGGAGACAAGTTCTTCAGGAGATTTTATGGTGTTACTGCTTCAATTCTGCCTCTCGACGCAGAGGTGGGATTATAAACTTTTGTAGGAAAGTTTTTCTTCTTTAGTATGCTTGTGAGGTGGGACTCTGGCTAACAGCTCTTACTGGTTTGTGTTTGCTCTGGATTCTACTATGTCTTTGGATCATGTGAAACTAAACTTTATGCTTTTGGTGTACTGTCAAGGTAAAGTACTCATTTGAGGCCTTTTGGCTGAAAAAAAAAGGCATTTTAGAATAGGCTGTCAATTAGCCTAATTTCCTGGGGTCTGTCCCATTGCAGAGAGTTCATTTTAACACAGAGCGGTAAGTGCTGGATTCTGCTTCTTCGCTCAGGCCAAGACGGAGAGCTTGCAGAAGCCTGTAGCATGGCTGTGATTCCAGCAGCTGTTTTTGGGTGGGTGCAGTGTGAGTCTCTGTTACTTGCAGCTGGATTTTGGACGAGACTGAAGCGCGTGTGGGTTCTCATTGCCCCCACACTGGAGCAGGCAGGTGCTGTCTTTAGCATGGAGGCGTTGCGTCCCGGCAGTGAACATCTCGCTTTGCTTTGCCTTCTTTGCTGCTGTTTTCCGTGGCTGGCTGGGTGTGTGGCCGAGGCCACCTCTCACCTGTGCCCAGGAGAAATCCACGGAAGTGCAGCGTGTGCGCCTCCACGATAAAACCCCACGAGCTCTCCAGGAGCAGGCTGGTTCTGCCGATAACTGTGCTGGGCTCCTACCATGATTCTGACCCGAAGCAGCTTCTTTGTAAAAAAGATAATAAAGTGTGCCGCTGTACTTACCTCCGTGCCAGTCTCTTTCTTATGCCTGTGGAAGGAATAAGGAGCATAATTAATTATAAAAAGGAAGAGTTCTGAAGCACTGTGTGGCAGCCGGCTGTCATGCTCTTCTAGTGATCCCCCATCCTGCTGTCAGAAAGCTGGGCATCTTTTAGGACACAGCAGTATTTTGCCGAAGAGTGATCAAAGGCTTCTTCATTGGCCAGAACCATCAAGGTAGATGTGCAGATGTTTGTTTTAAAATGACTTGAACAGTGTTGCTGGGATCAGCAACTTGGCTGCAGTGATGAAAAACCATCTTTAACACACTAGAAATCATGATTTGTGTTTTGTTTGCTTAGATCACTGGGTGTTTAGGGCAGGCACCATGAGTTGTACAGTTTCAAAGAATACGTTACACAGCAGTTACATTGCTGGAAAGCATTTGTAAATGGAAGCCTGAATTAAAGAGACGTATTTTTTTCCCCTATTAAACTTCGAAGAGTTTAGCTTTGAAGACCAGTGAATTTTTGATGTTTTTTAACATTGTCTACAAGGAGCAGGTGAGGGATCTCCTGGCCTCCTGTTTTGCCTTTTTTTGTTTTCCCCCATATTTTATTTTGAGCTAATACTTGTGTGTTGGTTTTAGATGCGACAAAAATGCAGACCTTCTGGCTTTGGCATTTGAGTGGTAGGATGAGCTGACATAACTGTGCAGGTTATAAATGAAGTATGACCTCTGGAATTCTGGCTATCTTAGTATCTGAAGGGAGTTATCAGGCTCCTGGATTTTTGTTGCACAGTGTAATTAGAATAAACACTATAATGCTAATCATTTATGTATTTTTGCCTGTAGGTGAAGTTTTAAATTGGAATTAGCTATACTTCAGCGGAAGTGGATTTTTTTGGTGGTGGTGTGGGTTTTTTGGGGGGTTTTTTTTGTTTGTTTTTGTATTATTATAATGTTGCCTGTTTACAGTGTAGTGATATTTCAGTGAGAGTGCATAAAAAATGTTGCCAGGCAGATTTGTTTATATTTTTATTGTATATTGTAGTAACGATGTAATTATTGCTTTTAACAGAAATGCCTGACTTGAGTGTTTAATTCTGTCAGGCTCAAGCAGTCACTGATGAGGTGATAAATGATAGGTTATATGTAGAAGTGGATTTGCAATTATTTGCTGCTTTCAGAAAAAAAAGATGCTTTGTTTCTGTCCAGTGACTAACATGGAAAATCAAAGTGGTGCACCAGATGTTTTTCTTCTAATGACTGTGGTTCAGGGTCTTTTTTTGTATAGAGGAGGGTTTTGACTGAGTTTGTCTCTTGGTTTTTGGAGTTTCTCCTGCTCATTAATGCAGCACTCTTCTACTCCGGACTTCTCTGTGGATGGGCTTTATGGAAAAGCTCCTTTCCCAACCATTTGTGCCTGTTTCAGCTCCCTGTCCATCAGGAGGTGGAGAGGCAATGACATTTTTACAGCACGGGCTGATCACTTCCTTTCATTTGTGTTTATTTCATAGAACTCAAACAAGAATAAGTGTTTTGCTTTATTTGTTGATGTCTGATTAGGAATTAGTGGCAGAAACTGAATCGCGGGTGTGATTAACGGTAGTTTTTGTTTCTGATGTATGAAAGGACTCATTGTCTGAGGCTTTTCCTCCATCCTGCTCTGCCTAATCCTGCTGAAATCACACTAACAACGGCAGCGCTCGAGGCTCCCTGTCTTGTGTTCCTGCGTACTTAATCATACAGCTGGAAGAATTTCCTCTTTCAGGGGATGGTTGCTTCTTGTGCTCAATCTGCCATCATGTCATAGGGGCCTTGCTGTTAAGGTGGGCATTAGTTTGGGGGACCCAGGGAGGGGAGGGTGATTAATCCAAAATGTGAAAACTGATCTAATTTATTCTACATTTGGTTTTCATATACGGCCCTTATGGTTTTATTAATGCTGTCTATCACCTACCTCTTTGCAGTTGTGGCTGAAGGAGGTGAGCTGCCTCATTCCAGCTTTTAGTTCCTCCCAGCTTTTTGTTAGATCCACTTTCCTTATTTGCTGTGTAGTACTTCTGCAGGGAGGAACTTTAAATTTGCTCAGTGTATGCTTTCAAAAGCAATTAAAAAAGTTGGTTTAGGTTTGTAGAAATGAAGACATTTCTGAAGTACATACTAACTACACGTAACAGACATGACTGTTACTCTTTCAGGAAAAACCCAGAAGAAACACAATACCCCACCCTATGAACAGCCTTTCTTTGCCTCTGAATCAGGTTGTCATTCCAAGGTCTTGGAATGGTTTAAAAATATAAAAAAATCTCCCCTGAGGAATCTATTAAAAATTATTTGGTTCACTGAACATTCAGTGCATGTTCAGTCTTGGAATCCATTACATGCCCGTAGAAAGACTTTAAAAATCCTCTTTGACGAAGTTGGTCTGAGTTGTGTCCCTTTGGCAGGTGGGTGTGAGGGAATTTCATTGCTTTATTTTCAGAACAGAAGTGTGTGGAATTAATATTGATTTTTATTATAGCTGCTTGCTAGTGCCAGTGTATCCAGAGGTCACATGTCAGCTCTGCTTTTATAGTGACAGCTTTCCCTTTTCCTTTAGTTGAAGTCTGTAGTTGTGGAGTTCTGGAAATAATTGGGACATGCTGGGGTTTTTTTCCCTTTGAATTCAATTTGTAAAGCTTTATTACCTAAAATTAAATTCTTATCAGGTTGAAATGGTGCATAAATTCTTGTTGAATGGAGACAAATGCTATTAGAAATCAGTGAAACTAAGCTATATTTTAATCCTAGATTTATTTTCATTTCCATTGTCATACACTGAAAACCCTTGGCATCTACTTTGTCCATCCGTATTGGCGTTTTTTTGTTCTGATAAGTTTTAATGGTTAAGTCTGGGAGAGATGTGTGTTAGATTCCCACTCACAGTGCAGTTGTGTGCTGTGACATGGGTTATATTTCCAGGTACCTAGTGTAGGTGTTGTCAGTTCCCATCAGCGTGTGCTGCTTTTGTGTGCTGAAGAGAGTTGTCATATTATTCAGCAAAAACGACTTTTTTTTAAAGAACTTCCCCACATTTTCAGCTCATGATGGAGAGCTCTGGTGTCTCTTTGTTAGGTTTTACATGCAGATATTCACAGTTGTTCCCAGCTTGGTAGTTTTTCAGAGTCTAAAGTCAGGTAAGGACTTAAAGAAAACACAAATAATGGGCAATCCCTCCGGATATGCAAGTTTATTTGATTAACCCATCTGACCCGCAGCATTGGAGAGCAGTTAAATATTTGGACAGTCAGCAGTCCTGTTAGTCATGTTTCATTAGGTGACGGCCTCCTCCATTTGGAGGCTGCTCTGTTGTGCTGGCGTTGCCAAGTCTTGTGAGATGTTGAAAAGGAGTCATGTGTGGGGGCACGGCGGGTGCCTCTGGGGCTGTGCTGAACCAGGCTGCCAGGAGGAGCGGGGAGGTGTGTCCCTGCAGCAGCATCGTCTGCAGCGGGATGGGAATCAGGGGTAAGGGAGAAAATTGTTAATTGCAGATTGTCAACACCGTAAAGGTTAGCTGGTAGATAAAGTTACCAACTTAGGCAGAAATAGCAGTGCTGCCCTGAGAAGTGTAAAAGACTTGTCAAAACCTAATCTAATCTCCTGCATTAACTGTATATTGTAATAATGGATAAATGAATTTCCAGCAAGCTGAGGTAGTCCAATTTTAATAACTTCTCAAAAAATCAAAGGGAATTATTGTGCTGGAAGAGGCATATCATGATTATCCAAATTTCCTTCCATGGAACTGTTTTTAATTTTATGTGAGTGTATACTAATGGTTTAAAAACTCATTTGTCTCCTTGTCAGCAGCTTGACCGGTATTTTAATACAAAGGACATGTTATTATCTTGAACTGGTCTTGTTTTTCAATGGGTGTAGCAGCCAGCTGGAAAATTGTTTGACTTTTTAACTGCTGTGGTTTTGATGCAGTGTCTACTGTAAGAAAGTAAAATTTATTTAAAATCAGTGACGCTTTTAATTGTTGTGTTTCCATTTAGATTCGAGGGGAGGGGAGCAGATGTTTATGCTGAAGCACTCAGTCTTGCCTTTTTTCTAAAGATCTGTGGTAATTCTCTGTATTAGAGCTACGTAAAATTCCTGTCCTTAGAATCTGAGGAAAGTAAGTAGGAAACAGCTGCTGCAGTTTTAACTCGGTGCATTTCTGGATGCCTTGCTGAAGGTGTTCTGATAGAAATGTCTAGTAAGTTTTATGGGAGAAAAATCTAGTACAAAAAAACCCAAACAAACCCCCTTGGGATTCAAATGTGGTTTTAAAAATTATGATAGTGCCTTTTTGTCTGTTCTAGCAAGAAAAGAATATGATTATAATGTGTTTTCATTATAAAGGTTTTGTGAGTGACTAGACGGGATTCAGCTCTGAATTCCTGACTTTGGAGTGTCCAAATTGTGCATAATTAACTTAAAAGTCGGATTTTTGGAGACTCAAATGTTTCACAGGAAAACTAATGAGAAATGTAGTGTAATGTACTGCTCTTTTCAATATGGTTTTCTCACCTGAAATTACTGAGTTATAAATATTTTAAATGGAAAATGGTTCTGAAATGAGCTATGAACAAGTATTCTCCTCTATGTGTGGTCTCTAAGTGAAAAATGCTTTGATTAATAGAGCCACTACATTAGTTTTTATGGTAGTTTGCTGTGACACAGATGTAGTTTCTAGGTTTGCTTAAAAGATGTAACTTTGGCAAAGTTCCTGCCCTATCTTTTCACCTAATTGCTTTATGACTTTGCATATAATCTTGTTAATTAAATTGTTTTCGCATGATTGCTGAAGCATCTCAGAACGGGTAAAAAATGCTCTTTATGGACAAAAGCGTCCATGATTTGGTACCGGTTGTGTGGAGGGTGTTGGGTGCTGCTGTAAGAGGGGGGCAGCGCCCGCCCGGGGCAGTGCAGTTGTCTGAGCCATCGGACAGGAAAGCAGAATAGTTTGGCGTGGTGTGAAATAACTTGCACAGCTCAGTTTTGCAGTGCTGTTCTTGTGTGCACTGCCACGAGGAACAAATGTGTTTGTGGAGTGGCTTCCTCTGTTAATGGTGTGATACGGGTTTGTGCTCTCGCCTTGGTCGGAGGGGACGACCAGGTGTCTGTCAGGTTGTCACTGCCTTCTGATGCTGCTCAGAAGGGTTGGCTCCTTCTAACCAGCTATGGATAAGTGGAAATGAATGACTTTACAGGAGGCCTAAGGTAAAGGTGAGTGTCACTGTGAAGGTAACTTCAGGAGACTGATCCAGGCCTGCGGCTGTGGGCTCGGTTTTCTGAGCTCTGGCCGTGACCTTGGATGTGCATGGGTGAACTGTGAGAGCTGCTGACAACTTACAGAAATCCTGGGTGGATGCGTGGCCTCTCACTCTGTTTAATAGTGGATTTTTTTTTTCTTTTTTGAGGAGGGACAGAGACGCAGCCGAGAGTTCCCAGCTACGACGCTTTTCAGATCCTTATTTGAAAGTGTTTGAAACAAGGGACATCAGAAGCTGAGATACAAAGCAACCTTTTGAAGTTAAAAGTGGGTCTGCATGAAAATGAACTGCTTGTCTGTGAAAAGAGTCAAGTGTGAAAGGATAGGATGGTTTCACTAAATGAATTTGATAGTCTGAATAAGTGTGGTGAGGCAGAGAGGAGAATCTGGAAAGGTCAGGACTGAGCATGTGACTCTGGATGAGGCAGTGGAAAGACATGAAAGGAATTGTGTGGAAATGCCTTGGTTTACTTTTTTTTTTTTTTAACTTAGAAGTGATTTATTTATTTTGGTGAAGGTAGTCATAAAAAGGGAACTTTAGAAGCTTGCTGCAGAGAAGCGGGGAATCTGATTCCTTTGGGATCTTGTACCTTTTTCATTCAGCCATTATGTGGTTTCAAAAAACTAAAAGATCAAAGCCTAAAGGAACGCCTTGTTACATGTGCAGCCCCATTTGTAGGACTTCTCTGTCCTGCATGCTCTCTGCAGTTGAGTGCTTCAGCAGCTTTTTGTCCCAAGTAGATTTCTTATTATTGCCGTCTCGTTTTCAGTGATTCATGTAACTTGGAGATTTTAACTCAAATGATTTATGACATGTTTTCTAGGTTCCTGATACTGCTTAAAAGTAAAGTGTGAGAGATCTGCATTTGGTGTAGATAAATGTGAAATGATTTGCACTGGTAGCAGGAAACTGTCTGAACTTTTTGTACAAAGTTATGGACTCCAGGTTAACTGTCACTACTCATGGGATCTTGAGACCCACAGTACTTCTGTCAAGTCATGAGCTGTGCTTAGGAGTGATTAAAGAGAGCATATCAAATCCTATGAAATGCTGTGAAAAGAGTAAAGAATAAGGTATAGAACATTATTATGCCTTGTCTAAATCTATAGTTTGTCCGTGCATGGATACTATTTCATCTCCCTTTCATCTCAAGATATAGAGCAGTTAGAAGAACTGTGGGGAAAAGCAACATCAGTTGTTAGAGACCTGGAATGGCTTCCATGTGACAAATGTTCCATGTGACTGGGAAAGGTGTGGTTGAGGAATGATGTCACAGAGGTCTATGAAATCACGACTAGCTTGAAGAGAGTTTGGCTATTTCATCTGCCAGTGCTTAAGAGCCAAGAAAAAGTCAGACCAACTTTGAAGGAGTCAGGTTCAGATCCTGGCAGGAGGAAGTCATTCTTCATGCACCTAGAATGTTATGCACATTCTTCAGGCAGGTAAGCCTGGAGAACTCCTGGAAAAGGTCTTCTGGGGACTGCTTGGTGGACAAATGCAAGTCTAAGAAAATCTCTACCAGTGAAAGTATTGAAGGCCATAGATGTGCTTGGGGTAAAGTGCAGATGTGCTCATCCTGTTCTTGTTCTCCAGCCCTGCGCTTAGAGGCTGTGTTGGAGACAGGGTGTTGGGCTAACAGGGCCTGTGGTGTGACCCAGCATGTCTGTCTTTATGTTTGTCCTGTGCTCTGCCATGAACTCCATGAACTTTGTGTCCTCAGTTTGCTTAACACAGGGCAAGCCCGCTGCAGTAAAGCCTTTTCTGTGGAACTTACTTGCTTGAGCAATAGCAATGAATAGTTAAGCTGCAGCTGGCAAAAGCTGAACGCAAGAAGGGGGAGTTGCTACTTTGTCATTCCCGCTCCCGGTCGCTGTGGCTTACTTTATGCTATTTCGGTGTCAGTGCCATTTCACTGAAGCAGCAAAAAATTAACTTCAGGGGGAAGGGGAAGAGCTTAATAGCTTTCTGCTGGTTAGTGGATTAAAGCAGTTCAGAGGTACAGTGAATGCTGAAGGGGATGGGACTGCACAGCCCCAAAGAAGGCAGCAAGATATTTTCTTTTTTACCATTAGTAAGCCATGAGATAATTTGGATGCCTCAGGGCACAACCCACCCGTCTCCCAGATGCACAGTCTTCCCATGCTGATGCCGACTTCCGTGATTGTTAAGCTAACTTGTGGAAGGCTACAACTCAGCAACACAAAAGGAAACTATCAAATTCTGTTGCAGCCCTTCAAGTTTTCAGCAAGCTTAAGTAGATCTCAGATGGTGCTTGAGTAGGGCTCCATGCCTGTATGGGTAGATGGCAGCAGTGCCCGAACAGGCGTGAGCAGTCCTTTCTGCAGTGGTGGTAACCTCCCTTGCAGAACCAGTCTGCTGCTGGTGTAAGGGTGGATCTGCCTCCCACAGTGTAGCAGAGACTGCGATGCTTTTTGCTCTCCAGAACACGTAAAAAGGGTCATTACCTGCCCCTGTAACCTTGGGGTGCTCTGGAGTGAGGAGAGCCTACCAAGGTGTGCAGGTGGGCAGAAGTTATTTACTCACTTTTGCACTTAGGAAGTTTCCCAAAAGCAGCTTGAAAAAGGGAAGGTGGTGGGAATTAGACCTGGAGCAGAGTTTCTTCTGTAGTGTCTGCGGGTGACAGCGTGGAGATGTTGCTTGCCCAGGGAACAGCGCAAAGCTAGTTTTTCTGCTTCTGTGAAAGTGGGTTGTTTCTGTTCTGGTGGAATGAGTGCTTTTGTGTATAAAATGCTGATCAAGGTCTTAACACATTATTAATGTGTGCAAAAGAGCAGTGTTTGCAAATGTGCCCACTTGTTTTAAAAGCAGATGGATCATGCCTTATGCCTCCTCCATTTGACATCAGAACCCCCCAAAAGGCTGTGATCTTCAGGACCTTTTATTTTTATTGGATAAATAGCAAAAAAAGGCCGCTGTACAAAATCAAAGAGTTCTGCTTTTAGCTGGAGGGAGTTACCTTGTGAATGTCACAGACACCTATGAGCAATAATGGTGTAGGATAAAGATTTCTGTTTGAATTCTTCTAAGAGAACTAACAGTTGAGACTGATGGAAAAAATGTATTTACTCTTAAAAAATATATTACAATATTAATAACTTCCCACTATTCTGCAAATATCTTCATCTTTCTAGTTAGATTGTTCTACGTTTCTTATTCCAAAAGAGATTTGCTCTACTGCTTCTATCTAGTGCTACATGTCAAAATAATTTTTCTTTCGTGGACAGGCCAGCAAAATGTCATGTAGACTTTTTTTTCCATTATCATTTCAGTACAGGCAGGTCAGCAGCACTTTATACAGCACTAGAAAATTTCTCTGCTTTTGGAGGGATGTGTAAATAGACGTATCTGTGGCCTACTTTTCAACACTTCTGTAGTGTTTTAGATTCTCACAAACTTAGATTTTGTAATTTTCAGAAAGCTCTACAATTCATTTTTAAAGCAGTGCTAATTCAGTGTGTCTAACTAGCTGAAGATCATTAATAGCTCCTCTATTCAGTACAGTTATGCAGTAAAGCTCCTTCTGGGGTGATGCTATTAAATAATTCACTTATTTTCCTCAACTTTTTTTTTTTTCTGGTGGCCTAGCTTTTAAAATCTTTGCTAAAATGTTGCTTGAAATCTTAATCTAATTTCTTCTTTAAAGATTAATTCCATTAGTGCGTAGTTCATGGAGGAAAATGTTCTATTTTGGGAGAAACATACATAACTTTTACAATGGATTGTGAAAGCATCAGTATGAATATAGGCAGGAATGGTGGTAGATAATATCTATAGAAAAGTAGCCCCTTTTGTTTAGCTCTTGGAGTGTATGTGTTAGGATTGTGGATATTAAGGTAGGTAAAACAGGCTACATAAATGGAAAGGCATTTAGAGTGGTGGAAAATAAAAACATCCTGATGCACATCTTTTTTGAATTATTTTGATCATAGTCACAAAAGCTTTCAAAATTTAAACTGTTTCGTGAAGGGAGTGGGTTGTACTGTGATTCTGACAACAATTTATTTTGAGGGAAAATTGCTCCCTAAATTTCTTCCACAACCCCTTTCTGCAGGGGATATGACCTGGGGTCATGGTGTGTTTAGTCACCAGTTTTGAGTCCTCAACTTGATTTCAGCCTGAGATTTGTACTGGCTTGTTGCATCATTTAGGGAACTGGTGTGTGTTGAGTGATTTGCAATACAGTAACTTCTTCCACATTGCCTGATAGACCTCTTTATTTTACTCCTTGGTGCATTGCCAGAAATAACAATTAAATCCAAGCCTTTAACAGCATTTTATTGAGGGCAGATTTGAACAGAGATCTGATGAGATCTTTGTTCTTTTAGGATCATTGTGGTTTTTTGGATGTTTTCCAAGCATGTTTAACGGTCTTCAGTCCTGTTTCTCCTGGGTGCAAGGAAGAAATTGCCATTTCCTTGAGCTTGGTGACAGTTTGCCCGGCGGTGGTTATCAGCCTGCCAGGAATCTCTGCGGGTCTGTGCTCTCTCCATTGTCCTCAGTTTCCGCTGGGTATGGGTGAAGGCACTTTCCTGTTCATGGTAGTGCGGCATGACTTTGGCCATGCTGTGTCTCTGAAGTATCGTGCTCCGGGTCACTCCATGGAGATTTTGGCCTCAGGCAGCAAGCTCCTTAGCTGTGAGCCTGGGAGAGGTCTGCACCTAGAGGAGAGGCAATCTTTTTTCCAGATCAGTTGTCCCAAGCTTCTCTCTCCTCAAGGCCAGGCCTGACTTTTGTTGGAACAGGGTAATCAACCTGTTTCCGTTTGTGCACCTTGTGTTTCAGAACAGAAGCCATCTGGGGTCTTGGGAGGGCTTTGCTTGGCCAGGCAACCAGACCCTGTAGGTGAACCTCAAGACTGGCCTTCCTGGTGCACAGAGCTCTGGTACCTTTTGTTGGTACTTCCATTCTCACTCACTAGTTCTTCACCAGGTTTGCTCTTTTCCCTGCTCCAGGGAGTTGCAGCTGCAGTGCTTGACACAGGATTTCACGGCTGCCACCTTCCACTTGTATTGCTCACTCCTGACTGTTTGTAGCTGCCAGTGATTTGCTGCAAAAAGTGGTGTGGAAGGTGAAACATCACCCAGTTGTGTATTTCTTTATTTTAGCTTGGAAAACAGCATCTGAGTTGTTTATAATGTGATGCAAAATATTTATAGTGCTTGAAATGCTTGTAAATACGTGTTGCAAACAACAATATAAGCATTGTCTTAAGCCACGTGAAGCATTTTAATCTATCTGAAACTGCTCCCAATATAAGTTTTTGATCTTATCAATACAGAAGACCGACTCAGTGTAGTTCAATGTTACTAATTTTTAAAGTAATAAAAATATTGTTTGATATACCTCCCAATTGGCCCAGATGCTTCAGTTGAAACTGAAGTTCTTCAGATCTCAAACTCCAGTAATATTCTGTAAGTAAATAATAAAGCACTACTTGAATTTTATGTAGGAGCTTTGCAAAAGAATTAAAAGAGTTGCTGGAAAGGTGGACAGTGATCATCTGTGGCTGGGAAGGTTTCACATAAAGGGAAGCTGAACTCTTGGATCAAAAAAAGACAAATCAGAAGGGGCATAAAAAGTCTAGAATGTAATAAATTATTTAGGGAATCTAGGTCAGCAGACTGTTCTTGAGTTGTCAGATAAATAAAAAGGAAATCTAAACCACTTTGGGATTGGTCAGTTCAAGATGAGTGAGATGAAAATCCTTCTTGTGGTGTGCTCAGGAAGACCGTAGCAGGCACTTGTATGGGAGGACAGTTTTTGAAGTTCAGAAGGTTAGATATTTATACAAGTATTGAGATTTGCAATAACTTTTAAAGGCTATACTTGACTTTCTTTTGTTTGAGCAATCCTTAACTGTTAAAAGACTAGGATGAAGCTTAAACTGAACTGAACCTCTGTTGGAGGTTCTTGCATCTTCCCCCAAGCACCTCAGTAACGGGTTGGTGGTGGCTGGGTGGCCTTAGAGGTTGATCCTGCCTTACTTGTAGCATCCTCTGAGGCTGGATGTCTTGTGCACCTCTGTGAGGTCAGCAAAGTGCACTTTATAGACTGCTATGTAAGTAAAATGAGTTAGAGGACATAACCTTCCTGTGGGAAACTGACAGATTGTGCCGACTATTTGATTGGCTTTTTATCTGCAGGTATAACTGTAATGGATTTTAATATTTAGATTAATATTGGTAGCTGGTGTGATTTCTACTGTGATTCCCATTGACTTCTGTGGACATAGGTCAGATCCCTTAAAACCAATTCTATATCCTGTGTTCCCTTATTTGATGGTTTCATACCACTGAAGCAAAATATGTTAAACGGTAAGCAAAAATCTCGTATATAGTTAATCCAGAAGGAATTACCCAATTACCATGATCCCAAAAGTCTGCCCAAAAGTCTTGCCCAGACAGCAGTATTTTTAGCAGTCTTTGTCCCTAAAGCAGGTCACATACCTATGTGTTCTTTTTAGCTACAGGTTACTACTAAAATTTACTTTGTTTTGGGAACACTTCATTCATTTCTCAGAACTGGGGCGATTGCTGAAGGTCATCTCAGAGGAAAAAACTGTTTCTAAACCCTTAAGTTTAGAAGTTTAACCTTGGGAAATGTGATGGCAAAAACGCAGTGTGCCAGGCAGAACTGAGGTTGCAGTTACCCTGATAGAAACTGTCGGAGCAAGTGGTGATTGAAGAGAAAGGACAAGAGGAAACACAGGACTTGAAATCTGTATGGGTTGATGCGTTGTTACGTCCATCTTGAAAACCCATGTGTCAAATAATGTGTCCCTTGTCCTCAAATGACTAAATGGAGTTGTACAGATTTAACAACTATTTTAAAGTAAAAAAAAAAAAAATTGTCACTTTTATCATTGCAGAGTAGCAGATTGGTCTTTAAATGGGTACATTGCTGGGGAGAATATGTATTTCTTTAAAATATTTTGTCTAATCCACAGTTCAAAATAATATATTTAGAACTAGCATCCAAAAAATTTTCAGTGGAAATTGGAATATTTCTGGCAACGTTGCCACCCTTATGTTCGTTCCTCTTCTCTCTGTGCAGAAGTAACCTGAAAACCATCTTGTATTTGAGAGAAGCACTAACCGTAAGATCACAGGAGTGCAGCACTGTTTGTGCCAAACCGATGGCACAACCTCTGTAATGTTGCAATAGGAGTGTTCAATAAACATCACTTGGCAAAGTTGTTTAAAAGTTGTAGTGTTTGAGTTCTAAAATCTCAGTGTTAAATGCACTTGCAATGTTCTCTGAATTATGCATGCTCGTGAAATGATCCGTGCTGTGGGGAGACGAGCTGGCTGTACATGGCTGGGCTAGTCAAGCACTGTGGAAAGGAATGGGAAAACAAAGCAGACACTGCAACTCAGCTGTTAGTTACATTGCATTTTTCCTTTAAAACATTTCGGTGAAGTTTTTATGCTGCAGCAGTGAAAGAACACCAGAGCTCTTGCCCTATGAAGTTTATAACTAGGTAGTCAAAGTCTTGTGACATGCATGTACTGAATGCTAGGGTGGTATTCTTCTGTTTTGACCAATTGTTTGGCATTCATGTTTATTGATATATATCAGTGTTCAAGGAAAATAGGTGGATTTTGCATGGAGAGGGCTGATCCTTGACACTGTAGCTGGAGAGAGTTTTGTGCCTGGTGTTTTTTTCAGCATCTGTCCCAGTGGTGAGGGAGGTGCAGTGCCACTACACTCCTGTTGCTTTGCTTTTGTTAAAAGAAAGCTAGAAATACCTGCTGTGTTAAGATAAAGCAGCTAACATTAAAAAGAAAAGAAAAAAATTTTGCAGATTTTAATACTGTGTATGTGTTTGCTGCTCGTGTGTTCTGCAAACAAAATGATATTTACCTCCCTCTTCCTCGATATTGCTACGTTATGATAGTTGTGCTTGTAAGAAAACAAATATTTACCTAATCATATGCTGAGAAATTAATGACCTTCAGCCAACTTGAGAGCTACCTGGACTTACTGTCTGGCCACAGTATTGAGTTGCTTTGCACTACCTGTATATTCTTACATTGCCAGGTCCTTGCAGAGGTGTTTGCAGAATGAGCTCATGGTGTTTTCTGTGGGAGACCCTTAAGCACATCTTCAGCTTTCTGCTACTAATCTCATTTGTGGGGTGAACTCTTCTTCAGTGGTTGTTTAAGTCTCTCTTGTGAGTCTGCTTGTAATATTGGGACTTTAGAAAGGCTGTTAGAAGAGAGCTTTCAGACACTTACCCCTGTTTTCCTTTTTAAACGTGTCCTTGTACTACCACATACTAGTCTAAATAAGGCTTGTCTCATCCCAGTGGTATTTGCATCCATTTTATTACTGCAGACTTGTGTGATTTTTTTTTTCTATGTTGCTTGCTACCCAAAGTGGGCACATTTAACTGTTGCATCCCTCTTGCTTGATGTGGCTTTTTTTTTTTTGCATGTGCAGCCAAAGTTTCATTAATCTTTCT
Source organism: Machaerirhynchus nigripectus (assembly GCA_013397975.1). Lineage (NCBI taxonomy): Eukaryota > Metazoa > Chordata > Aves > Passeriformes > Dicruridae > Machaerirhynchus > Machaerirhynchus nigripectus. Next base: position 1,796,840 of record VZRQ01006006.1, on the reverse strand, counting down.
TGCTACCAGATCACACTGCAAACCTTATAAGAATTTCTTGGCTCCTCAGTTTGTCACTCCCACTGAATATTTCTTTCAGATTATTTTCCTGTTGGATGTCTTCGCTGCACTTTCCCAAGGAGAACCTTATTTTTAATTGCCTGCTTCTCAACTTTCTCTGTCCTCGCTGGGGCTTGCAGCTCCTCAATTTAGAATCATCCACAGATTTCAAGAACACACATTTTACTCCTGTTCTGCATCATTAACTAAGATTTTTAGAGAATATGTAAGAAAATTCCTTGCATCCTTGAGAGATGCTTTCAAAGTTTCGGTATATGATTTTCATTTTCTTTTGAAGTTTGTTTTTTTTGTACAATGTTCTGTCCACATCAAAACTGGTTTCTTAAATAATTTTGAAACTGTATAATATGATACAGTCAAGTGGTTTACTGACATCGAAGCATATTTTTTCCGCTGTGTGCTTGCTATGAACTACAATTCTCCATAAAAGTGATGGGCTGCATTGGATTTTGCGCAGATTCTTTAAGCCCCATTTCTCATTTTGGTTGAGAAAAGATAATAATCTTTGAGGAGTCTCAGGGGCTTGGTTTCTCCTATCTCAATAAAACTATTATTTTTTTGAGAATTAGAATTTGAGAATTAGAATTTGCGTGCTTATATGGTAATTTCCTTGTGTTTTTCTTCTGTGAAGTTGAGGTCTAAATATGTCTTTCATCTATAGATATTCCTTAAAGGAATTAGTGGCTATATGTACTAACCTTCTTTGCTAATTTGTCTTCAATGGCTCAACTCCATAGTATCATTTATTCCAAGGAGTGGTTCTGATATGTATGTCTATATTTCCTAAGGCGTTTACTTGTAATTATTAATGCCCATTTGTAATGGCTATCAATCGGTACTTTACTGAGGTAATACAGATAAAAGCACGGAACTGCAGTAGTGGGTATTGCCAGGAGTGCTTGCTGAGAATAGCTGTCTGTCATAACTTCGATTTCTCTGGTTTTGCATATGTTTCTCACTGTAGGTGTCTAAAATTTTGAGGTTTTGTGTTACTGTTCATATTTGTCACAGCTAAGTATCTGTGTGTGTATATATATGAAAATGTTTTATAAGTTCATAATTACATTCTAATTGTTTAGACTTTCCTTTATTTTCCCTTTTAGATTTTAAAAGGTGGTCAGTGTAGCTGGCTACTTGGGTTTTAATACCTCCTCCTTCATCATTTATTAATGGCCCAGACTATCCTTGTAATGGCCACAAAGCATTAGCTCGTTTGGCTTTTATGCTGTGCTTATCTTTCCCTGCAGGCGGTAACTGGCTTTCTAATTCTTGTTAGGGTGTCCTCTTCTCCTCTCTTACTGAGACACAAACCTGGTAGTCTCCCTACCTGTGGGATGGGACCCAAACTGATTACATCCTTGTTCTTGTATCCTTGCCTTTGAGAAGGACTGGATTTCCTGTACTTCTGGGTAATTTTGTAGATATCACGAGGTTGTTCCACCCTCTAAAGTCTTTTTTCCACCTTCATACTCTTAACCCTTTCTTCAACCAAACCTTATTCTGCTTTTAATGCCACATGGCTTTTGTTCCTCAAATGAAACTCTAGGAGTCTGATGGATACCTTAAATGGTAGTTCCCAGTTCACCTGTGTGCCAAATCTGTGTAATTATGTACCACTAAAACTTGTATTTTCTTGTATCACCATAACTTGCTGTTGTTGGCAGGGAGCTGGTTCAGGACAGTTTCCCTTCTTAGGAGCTCTCTCATAGGTCTGTTTGCAATGCTTCGTGGGCTGTTGCTGCCTAATTTGTGTGTATGTGCGTTAAGCAGCAAGAAGCCAATCTAATGGAAGCCTTTCTGGGTGAGTGGTTGTGCTGTGGGTGTTCTGTTGTTTGGGCCAGGAATGTTTTGTCATCTCCCATCACCCAGTCCAGAAGCCTGTTACGAGCACTGGTACTCTTGCTCCTTTCTTCTCCTGACTGCTGGTGCCTTGCTTTATCTCTTGCATTCTCTCCTTACACAAATCAAGCTGCTTCTGTTTCTACAGTTTTTATTCCTTTGTACTTGGGTAGAACTGCTTTACCTTGTCTTTTGTAGCTTTTTGTAGCAGATTTCTTTTGATAGAGAAGTGCTGTAGTCTTGCTTAGTCATAATATATTTCTTTGCAATTCTCATTTGTATCAACTCTCTGCTGCTCTCTGGGTTACTACCTTTTATTGGATACATGTGTTGGCTTATTTTTTCTGCTTGTGTTTTTATTGTTGAAACTGATATATTTTTTTTCTTTCCTGCCATAATGTATAATCTCATAGTCTCTGATGGTAGCTTTCTGTTTTGTAGACTCTCCCAGAAAATGTAATTGCAAAGTTTATTCCCATCTTTATATTAAATAAGATACTTAATACAGCCAGACAAAATTCTAATCCCTGTGGCAGTGTACTGAACATATTTGTCAGCGTGTAGCATAGCTAACTATTTTAGTCCTTCAGCCATTCTTCAAACCACATCATGGGCTTGGTAGTTACAGTCATGCTGCTTTGGAGCTATGTTTTTGGGAGGAGATTTTCTCCCTTTGTCCCTACCTATTTCAAGGAGTACTTTATATGGTGATGCCCACTTCTGCATGACAATGAACATAGAGGTTCAAAATTTTCTTGCTTTGTGGGGTTTTTTTTGTATGTGTGAAGTGCTAAGCTTGGTAGCCTAGAGTTAAAACCGTCTGGTTTCTTTGGGCCAACGTGCAGGGATTTTCTGGCTGACCTTACACACTAAACATGACCGGGAGTGTTCTGCTGTTCATAGTTAACCTCTTTTGGTGGCTGGTTTTCTTTTTAAGGAAAAACACTACCCAGTCATGAAAATACAGAAGTGACAAAAGAAGGGCTGTGATAAATAGAAGGCTGTATTGCTTCTGCTACCTGAGGATGCACAAACTGCAGTGGCACTGACCTGCTGTGCTCAGGGGAATCTTGGAACCTGACCTTCCCTCTTTTAAGAAGAAATCAAAATTAGCAATTTTTGTTCAATAAGAGAGAAAAAAGGAAATTTACAGTTAAATGCAATGGACCTCAGACTAACTTTGTGTGGAAAATTGTGTCTTGCGTTAAGGCCTGTAAGCATAAATTATTTTTTCCAAGCACTGTATTTTTGCTTCCAGTACCTAAAAGAAAATTAATCAAATTGCTGAACTTGGGAAGGTATTTGTATACCACCTGGATTTGGAGTTGGTAGAAATACTAAGTCGGCTGTAGCTCACTCTACATCTGCAGACAAAACAGTATTGCCCTGGTTTACTTAGTGAATTCCATTTGTGGCCTCCTTCATACACAGTTAAGCAATGAAAGATTTATTTTTTTCTTGTAGAAGATGGAAAGTTCATTTTTTATTGTATATGAATAGCATATTCTTGAAAGATGATGAGACTGTTTTGATGTGTGGTAGATAGATCTATGCTAAACCCATCAGGTTTAAACTACAGAAAAATACGTACAGATAAACCTTGTCCATTTCACGTGAACCCTTGGAAACACTTAAATCTTTTAAGAGTCACTGTTGCATACTTCTGAGCTCAGTTGCTGTCCAAAGTCTACTGGGACAAGTCAAAAGAAAAAAAAATGGTAAGTGAGAAAGGCAAATACTGCTTGGTGTCAGATGTAGAACTAAAATTGAAAAGTGTGTGTGCATACGCACGTACGTGTACACACACTCAAACAAGCAGTACAATTTATGTGGATACTTTACCATATAACTACTTTTTTAAAGTCTGAAGCATAGTTTTGGAAGCAAATTAATGTTCACTGGCATCAAGTGATCAATAAGAAACAGCATTTCTCTAGAAGATAGCTGGGAAACACAAAAGCAGACAAAAATAGAAACTGCTTCTGTAAATTGTGGGAAGGAAATGAATTCTGTTACTCTTTCAATAACCCAAGCATATATATATTGCTCAAGTGAATGGTATCAAATATTGATTGGTAATTTTTTAGTGGGTGTTTGGTACACAAAGTCTGGTGAAAAGGTGAAGAACAGATCAGGTGAGATACCTGAAATTAGGATTATGTTTTATGGTTTATCATTCATAAATGTGATCTCCATAATTTGCTTTTAGCTAATCTGTGCATTTCAGCAGTCATATGGTAAGGATTTCTCTCTTGAAAGGATTTAGCCAGTTTACAATAGGCAGCTTGCATAGTCATACAAAGCCCAGGTGAAAGAGGTGGTTTAGGCATGGCAGAAAGCCTTGCTGTGAAGCTGAGTTTGTAAGGGAGATTTCGATACGGAAGCAAGCTACATTACCTGCAAACATTTAGCTCTCTGCTTGAATGAAGATGCATATAATGTATGCAGGACCATACCATGTAGGCTTTTCAGAGAGAAGCTCCAAGTGTTGATTCCATTATGTTTACTGGGGTGTTGCGGGGTGGACGCTCTCTGTAAAGCTCACAAAAGGACAGTCTTTGGAAATGCTGCCTTAGTTTTAATTAACCAGGGCTTTCCCCTGGATTACAGCTGTTGTTTAGCTGCACTGAGAAGGGGTTTCTTGCAGTCACCAGTCCACGTTGTCAAGTTTTGCAGAAGATGGAGCTTCAGCTCTCTGGGGGACTGTGTGGTTGTGATGGTGGAGCAGATGCTGAAACGTGGCTGGAGCACAGTGTCAGGGGCAGTGTGGGCAGTGTGGCTGCAGCCCCCCACCCTGCACGCTGCTGGGGACCTGCAGAAATGTGGTGGTTGTGTGTTACTGGGGGTTGCACACACGCTGGCGTGTGGCTGACACGCCTGCTACCGAACACGACACTTGAAAGATGGGTGACTCTGAGCCATGTCAGCAAACCCCAGGGTTTGAGAACTGAGCTTTAGGAAAATGGTAAGGACACTGCAAACATTGTCTGGTCTAGATGGCTCATCTCTCTTAAAATACATGCTGTGTTGATTTTTGTGTGAATTACTGTAGCACAGCCAGTTGCCTATATCCGTGTGGCCACTAACACTGTGAATGAACATCATCTACCTGGCAAGTTATGTGATTTATATTGTTTAAGAATGTGGCACAGTTTCTGGAGTTTGAACTTTTGTATGTTTTTCTTATACTTGCTAATGTGCAGCTTGTGGTTTGTGTCCCTCTTCCACCTGCAGCCCACAGTGAGATGCTTCTTCCTTCCTCATATTCCTGGCCCCCATGTTGCATCAGTGAAAGAAAAAAAATGCCTGACAAAGGAAGGCATGTTTCAATTGTACCTTAGTTTCGTGGTCTGTAACCTCCATCTGTTCTGTGATTGTAGAGATTTGGGGACAAGGAATTCTTGGGGAGAGTAAATCTTCTCTTTTCTTTTTCAAAGCTGGGAAAAAAAAATATTTTGGAGGTTTTTTTCCGGTCTAATAACTTGGAAGGATTAACTTTGCACTCTAATAAATAAAACAGCCAAGCAGATTTTGTCCAAACGTTTCTTCACCAGACTTAAATCCTAATCCTGGACTAAAATCTCACAGGCTTGTAGTAAAATTGTTCCAGACTAAAACTTGGCAAAGTAAAAAATCTCTGAAAGCATGGTTCACAATGGAAATGCTGATGCAAGCATAACTGGAGCATTGCAAACGCGACGCCATAAGAACAGCTTTGCATATTGCTCATGAATAGCTCAGAGGTAAAAGGATTAACACTTCTTAATGCTGCTTTGAATCTGCTAGACTTTTTGCTTGCTGGACTCAACACAGATATTCTGTAGTGTATGTAGGCTCCATATATTCGCTTTTTATTCTGATCCCTTTATTCCCCCCTAGCTGAGAGTCCTTTATTGCTGCAAACAGAAGCCTTTGTTACCTCGAATTTCCTGCATCACCTATCAGGATCTGTCAGGAGACAGAAATTAATACCAGAACTAACAATTTGAGCTCAGTGTGTAGCTATTTAATTTGCAGACTAAAGGAACTTTTGCACATTCTGGATTTGAAGAGGAGGAGGAATGGGACTGTTGGTGAAGAAGAGCATGTGTGCTCCAGTGAGACTCTAGTTCTGTGGGTAAAAAGCCCTGTTTAAAAAAATCCCTGAAAATGAAGTGCCTTTTATTTTGATGGTGTCACTGAATTTGTGTCTGCAGACGTTTGGGTTTCTTTGTGCTTATAGCTGAAGCATTCTGAAGTGAGCATGTGTTTGTGTACACTCTATAAATGTTGATAGGTTTACAGGCTTCTCTCTTGGAAGATTTTTGTCATATAAAACTTAATGCTGCCACCTCAGCCCATTCGTTTAGACATGGTTACCTGTTCCTGTGAAAATGAGAGCTGAGAAAATCTTGTTGATGGTCAGTTAAATCAGTTGAGGGTTGTGTGTGACTGTGTGTGTGTTTATGTAAGCACACACATACACGCATATGCATAGATATATAAATATCCTATTGCGGTTGCCATAGTCACACTCTTGCTGGGCTTTATACCAGCAAGTGTGCAGGGAGGTGTCAACAAAACATGATGTGTTTTAAATATAATCTGAAGCACCATCCAGCAGCAAATCAGATGTTTATTAAAGGTCCCTTTCCTACACCGAGCTTTCACTTAATTTGCTTTCTCATGAAAGGGAACAAACTTGAAATACTTCAGTGTTTAAGCAAATAATATTTTATAAAAATGGTAATGTGCATGATTAAAGATAAAATACAAGGGCTCTGGCTGGTGGTTATTTACAACAGGCATGGCCCTCAGACAGCAGTGGTAAGAAAAGTGAGTATGTAGTAACTGTTAATCCACTTGACAACTGATAACAATAGAAATTGTGCTGGCAAGAAAATAGAGGTCTTGAACAAACATGACATTATTTTCTTTGACTTCTTTTTTCTTTGGTTTTTTTATAAAACTAAGTGTGTATATAGATCAAAGTAATTTGAAATATATACCAAAAAAAAAAAAGGTAGCCATGATTGCTATAGTTCATGTTGTTGATGTTTCCTGCTCTTACAAAACTTATGGTCTTGGCCATTTACTATGGGTGGGTGTCAGAGATTTTGATGTTGTTAATGCATTTAAGCGTGCTATGGTACGTGCTGTGTGTGGTGCTGTATATGTAAAAACTAAGACCATCATGGTAGTCTCTAATTTCTTGGGCTTTGAAAATTACCAAGTAAAAGAATAAGCAAGAAATGTACATAGTTGAAATTCACAGTGGAAAGGAAGATCCTTTAGGAAGATTTGAGTTGGTCTGGATGATTATTAAAGTTGCTGGTTAATATTTTTAATATAACTTCTGAAGCAGCTTTTATCAAAAGATCTAGGTGCGTATTACAGACTAGTTTAGACTCATAATATCCTTGTGGTGAGCTGGGCAAGTATTTTCAAGAAACTGATGTCCAGAGATGGTTGCTATGCTTGCCTGTGCTAATTTGGAAAGCTGGGTCTTGTTTATGCTTGAAGTGAATGCAGATTAAGGTAGGGTGTAAGCACAGTAGTCATTTCTGATTAATTAAATGTGCAGAAATTCTTTCTCTGAAACAAGAGTGTCTTGTTTCTGGTTAGCATATCCTCTTTGAAATGGCACTCATTACAGAAAACTGCCCACTCGTGGCTTTAATAAAGAGCTGTTGTGTGAGCAGGAAGGTCCTGGTTACTGAAGCTGGGGAAAGAGAACGTGGGGTTTCTTGCTCTTGGTCCTTTGACCTGTCTGCCGGACCGGTTTGTCCAGCAAATGGTCAGACGGTCTCAGGGGATCAGCGGCCACAAGTCACTGGAACGGAGGCTCACCAGTTATTCACAGCATTCATAAGGCGATGTGTCCCAAGCCTGGGAGGTGTGGTGCCCCTCTGTTGTTGTATGAGCAAGCCCTTAACAAAATCTAAGGAACTCCATTTTGCCTGGGATGACACTGAGTGTTGCAAGGGAGAAAAGCCTGTATTTTGTAGTTGCTGTAGTGAAACCCTACTGCAACTCTACACTTAATCCATTTTCTGAAAACTGAGGAGACTTCCCAGCTGCTTTTCTGTCCCTCAGTATTGTCGTGGGCTAGTGAGATAATCTGAAATATGGGTTAATGTTGCTGTTTGTTAGGAAGTTATTTTCCTTGTCTCACTTGTTGTTCAGCATAGCCAATGTCTTGTTTCTGGGTGGAATTTTACAGCCCTGAAACGGACCCTTCTGTAGCATTAAAAGATGTGCAATTGTTGCTTTCACTTGAAGATGTTGCACAAGTCCTTGTCTGTCCAGGTGTCCATGCAGGTACTTAGATACAGCAGCAATACAGGCTGTTACAAGACACATGTAGTTATTGATGGATTTTTATCCTTAATAAATTCCTGTGGAAATAGGATAGTAAAAGCCCCATTTCTTACATACAGAAACAGGAAATCTGGTAGATTAAATAACTTGATGTGTAGTTTTCAGCTGAGCTGAGAATAAAACCAGAATATCTTAAGTGATTTCCTATTACTAGGTATGGTACTTAGTACTAATTAACGTAATACAACTTGCTGATGGAGATACATCCATTTTGGGGTTTTTTTGCCTTATTTGGAAAAGATTTGATTTAAAATGGGGGAGGCATGGTTGGTTTGCAGAAAATTGGATTATTTGAATGAGCATATGAAGGTCCTTTCCTAAATGTGTCTGCAGCCACTACGTGGAGCAGGAGAACATCCTCTGTGCGTAGTTGGTTGATGAGGTGTATTAAATGTCTGTTTAAAAAAATGCCAAATCACAAACAAAAATAGCCTAACCCAAAACTTCTTCTGCTCCTTTCAGTAGTCTTTTCAGTTTTGTGTTCAGTTTTGCTGTCAGGTCTGTTAATTTGAGTGTGGTGTCAATCTGACACATGGGACATTCACAAGATCCTCCATTGACACATAAATTAAAGGAGCCTCTCTCAGTGGTGTCCTGGGATGGTCTGAAGTAGTGAGGTGCAACACACAACTGTTGCTGGGATGCAACCTGAGACCATCCCTGTGGCAGCAGAAAGAAAATTGAAATAAGAAGGGGAGAGCAATGGGCTATTTGGATGTCCAGAGATAGGCAGATAATGTATTTGGAGATTCGTACATTATAAATTACTACTTCCCTGGTTTCCTGAACCCTGTGAGTGACAGGTCAAATCTCTCTCTGGTGAAAGAGCTGTAAGACTTGTGGAACTGAGGGACTGGAAAAAAACAAGCAAGATGAGTGGTTCCACTGGATCCCACAATTCTTCTGGTCGAGTGTCTGCTGTTTCCTAGAGCAAAGTGAGAATTGAAACAGCATGTGCCCTGCTGGCTTGCTGCCTCTTGCTTCTGCAGGTTTGGCTTCCTTGGCATTTAGGATTACAGTGTGCCATTATGGTGCTTGTGCCAGGCAAAAGCAGCCCCTCTGCCCGTCTCATAAACAACATGAGGAGCAGCAGTGAATGTCAGTTACCATGGGTTGGACGTGGTGGTCATAAATTTTTGTGATGTCGATTGCCTCAGGAATTGACCTGAAATGTTTTACTTCAGTTTCTGACTGTCTGTATAATACAGAATAAAAGGAGAATAAAACACATATATTGTATTTTAATGTTAAAAATTTTAAGGAAACATTCTGTAAGTGTAAAGCAATTCATAATTCATCAGGGATAACTGATTGCCCTGCTTCTGTGTACTGAAGTGGGCATTGCTTGTTCATGCTGTGGTCTGTTTGCTTGTAGTCTTTAGTGCTTGTTTGATCACTTAAGCAGCTCGTGACAGCACCCTTATAATACAGGAAAAAAGGCCAGTTTGAGGAGCCCTTGTATAATGTAAAAGATTACAACTAGAAAATACTACATAGCGCTTTGTCCTTACAAAATCCTGCAAAACTGTTTCCAATGATGTCTGTGCACCAGGATCAGTGGCAGCTTATGTGTGAATGGAAATGGCTTTTGCTTTGCGGATGTTCTGCTTGGAAAGAACCGTGTCTCCTGGACAGTGCTTGGTGTGCTGCAGGTGCCTCTGGAAAATCCAGGAGGTTTAGTGTCTCGAGTGTGGAATGAGAATTATATTTTGAAAGCTTTCAACGTTGTTTTTCATGTGATTCCCAAATACAGCTGAGGATTTTACATGGGTTGCAGGAAACTTTTTTAATGTAAGGAATAAGCTATCTCTGCTCCTCAGACAAGTTAGGGTTCCTGGGTTTCCGTTCCAGTTTTGAGGCTGAAGCAGGGCTGAGACTTGTCTGTGTTGATGGGGGGGTTCTGGTGTATCCCCATGGTAGCTTGTCCTTCGTGTGGGATAATCAGTGTGCTTGCAGACCGGAGTTGGTAAAACCAACTTTCACTGTGCAGTTGTATGTCCACTGGAGCAGTAGGCCCAGTTTTTTCCACCACACTTCTTGTGCAGAAGCCTGTCCAGTGACCTTATAGGTTGCTGAGGTAGAGGTACAATGTTTTTTCTGCAGTCTTCACTGCTGTGGGCTACTCTCTCAAACTGAATTTTCTCTTCACTGCCGCACATTGCTTAACAGTATCTACAGGATGTGTTACTGATTACGTGTTTTCACTCTGGTAGCGTAATTGAAAGCAAAAGTTCTATCATAATAGAGTACAACTTGCCCTGTGTAATATTTTTTCATTCTGACATTACATTTTAAGGAGTGTGGAGAAGCCAGTTTGATACTGGGAGAAGCTGGAAGTCCAGGTGGTTAGCCAGGTCATGCTGTGACTTTGTAGTCACAGAACGCCTGAGGTACACAGGAGACTAATGTAAAGAACTAATTGTGGAGAGTTGAGATCCTGCAGGTGCTCTGGTGACATTGCTTTTCACAGTGCAAGTTCCTAAGTTTTCGTTTGGTCAGTAGGAGATAATCAGGGGAAGGCGTGACCAGTAAAGCATAAAACATCATGGACTCTGGGGTCTTGTGGCACAAAAGTGAAGAAACCTGGTCAGAGTGATAGGGAAGGGCAGTCTGGATTGAAAAGGTTAAAGTCGTGGACTCCTTGGTTTGTTTTTTTTCTTCACATTACATGAGTATCTTTGTTGCAACAGGTACTTTGTTGGCACTGGTTTAGAAAACAGTAAGGTCATAGCCATATTGAACTTCAGAGGATGATTTTTGCTGTCTTCATCTGCCAAGTTTTAGTGAAAGAAGTCTCTCCTTGTCTTTCATCCTGTGTTTGAATCTTTCAGAGGAAAGCCTTGATCAGCCAGCAGGGTACATCACATGTGTTACAGTTGCTGGAAGATGAGATTTGAGAAGATATCTCGAGTGTGGCAAGAAATGTAGGTGTAGCATAGTGACCGATAACAGAGAATCAGGTAATGACTGCTGAACTGAATAACAAGCAGGCTTAGCTGACTTTTACTTGTTAATGTTCAAGAAGTTGAAGTGGAAGAGAAAGAAAATTGATCCTATTCCTCTCCATTGCTCTTTGCATCCTTCTTTGTTCTGTAGTACCTCTAGAGACTCCTTGGGGCCATGAGTGAGTCTGTGTCGGGCTGGTAAGTAACTCCAGGGTAAGAATTACTCTGTGTTAGATTGCGGTTGAGGGAAAATGGCTTCAGTATTTCTGTCTATAGGTGCTGTGTTGATTTGTGGTGGTCTTACCCTGGCAGATTCAGATGCCTGCTGGTTGGTTGATGCGTTGTGTAATCTTGGTTGTTACTTGCTATTCATGACTTGTTATCCCAGACTGGGTTTTTCTATGCCCTTAGTTCTCTCAAAAGACTCTTAAATATCTTGTCAGGCGTGTATTTGCTGAAGTGAAAGCAGCAGGGCTAGAAAAGGTTCATGTGATGTAGCTGTTGAGAATTCAGCATCCTTACCTGAGGACGCCAGGCTGCCCAGGAGGTGGACCATCCTATGACAACCTGTTTGCCCAAGCATGCATCTACTGCCTGACCCACTATAAGAAGATAGATATATCCCCCATAAGCCCTTAAATAAATGTTTATGCATGTGTGAAAGGTGCAGATGCCCACATGGGTGGTAAGGGCTTTGGTAAGCTTAGGCACAGCTATTGCTGCTCTGCTTGGCGGATGGTGACTTCACTTCCCTGCAAAAGGATCTCGCTGTGCTGATCTTGCATTGTAGCACCTGTCACCTGGCAGGTGGGTGTTACATACTGCATTCAGAGGGGGTTATCACCAGCTGTTCTGCGCTGGCTGGAGAAGAGGAGGACAAGTGAAATTTCATCTGTTCAGTAGGGGAAGAGTAAAGGGAAATCCACTAACACTGTTGTAAAGTTCAGGAGCAGCATTTTAGGAATCCTTTGGGATGTATCATTAATGTTTACATTCTGGATTTCATATTTGAGATGGATTTTGATGTAGAACTCACAAAGTGGAGATTTGCAGTTCAATGTTACATCATTTGAATCAATGGAGGCTGTTCATTGTTGCTATCTAGTTGACCTGACAGTGTGTTAGATGAACATGAATTGTTCTGATGAGCTGTGAGGTTGTGGACTTGGCTTTCTTAAGGTATATAGTTATAGACTGGACCACTGGATGACATGGTTGGAATTCTGCTCTTATGTAACTGTTACCTGGTTGCTGTTGTTTCTGTGTGTACAGTAAGTAATGTCTTGAATTCTTTGAGAAGCTCATTTTGTGGTGCATAATAAAGCAACAACTTGAGTGTTAACAGAAATCTGGAGTGGTAGTATGTGTGTGTAAGTTGCTGCTACTGTAATATTTTTCAAAGCTATGCTGAAAAAAAACAACCCAACGAACAGCAGGAAACATGGATTGCTATCATGGATTTATCCAACCTGAGACAACTCTCCAGCAAGCTTTGCTTGATCTAAGGCTGTTTATACAAACTGAATATTTTGTAACTGTGTCATCTTGTGAGTTAAAGGCAGTACAAATTAAAAGCTACTTTCAGCATTGCTCCAAAGACTCTGCTGGTGGCTTACTGGAGAGCAGCTATAGTGGAAGGACTAACTTGCCCACAGCATCTTCTCTCCAACATTATGGCCTGTGTTTATCCCTGAGAGCGGTCCTGGCTTCTAAAGTACTGTACCAGTAGACATGTGTTGCCCATGCAGTGATGAGGAAAACAAGGGTAATACATGCTGCAGGGTGTTTTCTATGCATCTGCCCAGTTTTATTTTTGCCTGATATATTTATACACATGTGCTATCTTCCCAGTTTAGCTCTAATGCCCTCTAATTCTGGGTATGCAGTTACAAAGAAAGCAAAAATCAATGTAGACGGAAAAACGTGGACCTTTAAAGCTTTGTGGTATATGAGAAATTCCCAAATCTTCAAGTGTTTTGCATATTTAAATGAATTAATGATCCCTATGAAAGTGTTCCTGCTGATAACTAGGAAATAAAACTTTGGCTTGAGAACTGTGGCAAAATACAAGGGAGACTCAAGCTGTCTGATTGTAGGCTTTAAATATTCAGAATGATTCATCCTGCTTTTTTGTTGTCCAAACATGTAGTTAAAAATTACTGTATATTTTAAGTAAATTCAAAGGGTACCACAGAAATGTGAGAATAAACTTGAATGACAAAACATTGAATTATTTTCAATTTCTCCTTTATAAGAGTGCTTTTACAGTCAAAGAATAATTCTAAGTGACCTGCAGTGCTATCCAGAAGGAGTTTGTAATTTTCAGCTGAGTTGACGCTGAGGATTTAGCAGCTGCCTATGCAAGAAGAGTGGGCGACATAAGCAAATTGTGAAAATTGGCAGAATGTGGCTTGGATGGCTACTTATTAGATGAAGACTGGTGTGCACAAGACAGTCTAAACAGACTGCTGATAAATTAGAATGTACCTACTAAGTAGACAGCAGAGAGAGATGACAAGTCTAGGCACTCGTATCTCAGTTTTTCTTAACTGGTGGTTAGCTTAGCCTTTTTATAGCACCATCTTCAACACAGTATTTTTGCTCTTCCTCAGTCTTCGCTTACTGAAAGTAGAGGACACATGGGAGAAGCAATAACCCTGCGTGTCTGACTGAGGAAAAGTAAGAGAATTGGGTATCCAGAACTTGAAAATAATCTGGCCATAGTGCTGTGTCATCTCGTACATAGTTATGGCATTTGCTCTGGTACTAAAAGCCCAAGCACCTTTCGTCATCATGGGTAAATGCCAGTTTCTGTGCAGCTGAGAGTAGCACTTTCCTCCCCTTGAACTGCCTGGAAGGGGTGAAATTGAGAACCACCTCCCTTCCTTCTCCCATCCTATCCTGATTACAGACAAGATGGGAACTCACAGGTATTATAGGAGATGTCCTCTTAGATGTAGCCACTTGAGCAATCTGACCTGTATTTTGCTGATCTCCCAAAAGCTTGAGAAGAGGAAAAGAAATGAGAAGAACTGCAAGCTGAGTTGTGTTTTGGTCTCTGAAAGAAAGCATACCTGACAAGGATGGATTATGCAGGGTTATCTCTAGGGTGTAAAGGGATGAGAAACAGCATGGCTCCTGTATCTGTGGTGAGCACAGGGTGGACCCTACACTGACTCATTTTTAGCCTCTAGTGTAAGAGTACTTCCCCTATTGCCACTTCATAACTTAAGGAAGAATTGAGCTTGGTCATCATTTGTGGCTTTTAGGTGGGACAATAACTAATTTTCATTCACCACCTGGATGCCTCAGTGATGATTTCTGAGCCACAGGTTTAAGCGGTTAGGTAGATCTTGGCACTCCATGGGGGACTGGCAGCTTCTCTCTGTTTCTCCAAGTGAGAAGGGGAGGTCAGAGAGCTCTCTATCTCATGTTTTCGGTCTTGGCTTTTTTCTGTCTCCCATCTAAACTTGAGAGTGTGTTTTGCAGTAAATCATATGAAATCTATATACATCGGTATCCCTGTGTAGGTAAGGAAATCTATTCTGAGATGTTGTATGTCCTTCTGGGTGTGGAGTGACCAGAACAAGGGAACTTTAGAAGACCAGTGCTGTGGTTTCTCGGGCAGTGTCGCTGCTGTGTTTTTACTGCATTCAGTGTGAGCAGATGTCTGGGGAGTTGCTTTGACCTTGCTTCTGGGCAGCTTATAAATAGGGAATGGAAATAAATTATTTCTTCAATTGTCATTGTAAGTGAGATGTTAAACAGGGGGTCTGCAGTTTCTGAGAAATGCAGTGATGGGTGGACAATAAAAGGAAAACTAGTGAGGGGAGAAGAGATTAGGAGCTCAGAATGTTACTTGGGTAAGGGTTTTGAATTGGAGCAGCAAAACGTCTGAACCTGGCATATATTTTAATGGAGAGAGATCTGTTTATGACAACAGGATGACTAGGGAAGAAAAATCCTTAGATCTCTGTGGAGTGATCCATGAGTCAGAAATTGGTGGCACACGGAGAAGCACTCCTTGCTCAGCTCCTACTCCACTCTTCTGCTTTCTCTCTTTAAAGGACCATGCAGTGGACTGAGAGGCAAATCTGAGTAGCACTTGGTCCAGTTCTTAGAGACGACACCTATCGATGTTAAGTCTCAGCTGTCCTGGTGAACATTAACTCATCTCCTGCTTTCTGAGTTTGCAGACTCAGCCAAGGCACAAAGAATTGAATAACCCCTGAAGAATGAACTCCTTTGTTGCCCACTGAGGCATAGCTGTGGCATTGTTTTCACCACAGGCAGGACAGTGAATAATAGCGTCGCAGCTGCTTCACTGAGCTCTGTGCTGGAGGATACTTTAGTCTCCTTGGACTTTTCTTTCCAAAACCATTCACGTGTGGAAAAAGATGAAATACATTTGTAAGCAAGACTTCATTATTTTTTTTGTAAATGTAGGAAAACTGAGAGTTGTACTGTGGATAAAAAATAAACACACTCAGACTTCACTCTGTAGAAATTTGAAGGTGTGTGGCGGGAGTCAGCACTGACTTTTCTCAAAACAAATTTTCAGCTTTCTTCTCATCCTGTGTTCTACATCTGGTGTTACTAGTTTGGGCAGAATTTTACCTCTGTTCATCAAGGAGATTCATCAAGCAGCCATTGCCTAGGCAGCATTTAGCACTGCTTCATCCTCAAAGCCCAAAAAGAAGTAGACTTCTCATTACATTGCCTCAAAGCATTTACCTCACAGCATTCCACTTTTATGTTTGATATTTAGTAGCACCAGCTACCTTCAAATATGTTTCTGCATTGCTCCCTATTCAGTCTGCCAAGAACTCTTGTCCAGTAGAATTTAAGCTACCTTTTAAGTGTAATTTAGACATAATTATCTCACCAAGATTGTATCTATTGACAGCAAGACTGTATTAATCAAGGACTCCTTTTAAAATACTTGCTCAAATGGATTCTTCTCTGTTTTGCCAGACTCAGTTTTATATGATGAAAGTGATAAGTATTCAGTGTCTTTGCACAGTGTGGTCAGCAGTGATCAAAAAAGAAAACAATTTTATTAATTACTGTGAGATGAAAAGAAAACAAAGGCATAATTGCATTTTTGTCTTAGTCTGTGGTGAGTCTTGTGCTCTGAATGATGGTTAGTTTTTAGTCCTCCATCGAGGGAAAGAAAATTTCAGAGAAAAGCAGTAAGGATGCATAAGCTGTCTTCCCAGATCTTCAGCAGGAGAACTTGAAGGCAAGGGAGATCATGTTAAACTTGACTAAATCCTAACAGAGAGCAGCAGGGTAAGGAACGGTGACACTTTTTCTCTTCCTCACATATGGACAGATCACCATCAGGTTTAAGATTAAGTACTTCATCCTAGGTGTAGCTTAAGTTGTGAATAGCATGTTTTTTTAACAAAGAGCATTTGACATCCATCAGTGGTGTCATACCATGCCACTATCACCAGATTGTATTTGGAAGAGGAATGCTACTCATAATTTGCAGAGCATCGTTTAATCATCTTTGTCAAGTAACGGATTTATTATTGATTTCAGGCTCCTAGTTAGTTTAGAGAATTGTATCTTTGTGCTTTGCCTTTCTTCTTCCCCAGAGGATGTAGTGCCACTCCGCAAATTTTGTAAACCAGCTACGTTAAAAGAACATTGAGGTTGAAAATTCAAGCATTCGATTCAACCACTGAGAACTTAAGCATAAGTATCATCTGTTTTATTAACTGACTGTAGTATGATCTTGTGAAAGAAATTGTACCTAGAAGTGCATTTAGGTCAGGAAACATATCTGGAAAAAAGCTGGACTATCCTAATTTCAGAATGTGGTCTTTTTTTCTTGTTTGCATTTGAATTTTTTCTGTTCTGAATAGCTTTTGCATGTAATATAAGGAATAATGCTTTGTAATTCTTGATTATAGAGAAAGTAAGTCTGGAGGAAAAGCAATAGTTCTTCTGTAAGTAAATGCACTAAATCCTGTGCAGGTTGTCATCAGGGTTGAATCAGAGATGTTCACAGTTCATGGTGAACAAAGAGTAACTAATAGCATTAGTAGATTCCTATCCTTAATCCATGGGCTTTAAGGTTGGGATGGTGTTGTTAGATGCCTTATCTGGTTTTTCTGTCTATTGCAAACCAATATATTTTGTCTGCTCTGGGGTGTTAACTCTGATTTTGTTAAGACAAAATTTCCTAAAAGATACGTAGCTCAGGATGAAGTTGTAGAGAGGAGGAAAATCCTATTCAGTTAGTTAATCTACCACTGAGAGCATTAGGAATAAAAAATGTTTTTTCTGTTTTCATGTGGACTTCATCTAGTTGTGGTTTCTACTTGAAGTTTTCTCCTGTATGTGGTCGACTTGAACTTCTTGCTGCTTGGATATTGTCATCAAGTCACCTTTGCTGACTTCTTGATAATGAAGAAACATTGCTCTTTCTGGTGTTTTCCAGTTTTCTAAAGCGGCATTTTAAGGTTTTTTAGCGAGTTTGTAATCTAGGTAACATGCTCTCTCCTAGTATTTTGCAATGTTTATACCAGGTGATACTAAATTATGTTCCACTTGGGTCATTATGGTTCTCAGCTGTTTGCTGAACAGCTCAGGGGTAATGAGATTCATCAATTTAGTGTCTCTCACTACATCTTTCATTTCTTTCCTGCTATTACCCCTATCTTGTCTTCTGCTCTTGTCTGTCTGCATCGTCTGCCCTCCCACCTGTGTTCAGCTCAGGTTGCCTTCTCCTTTACCCCACTCCTGAGTCCACCTGAAGCTGAAGATCTAGGGGACAGAAGTAACAGGGAGAGAAGTATATTCATTCCTGGTGTCCACTGAGGCTGAGAGGTAGGAGAGGAAATGGTGAAAGGATCTACTAGATCACAGGGCAGTTCAGTCTGTTATCTAGATGAGGTGTGCAGTCAGGTGGATGTATCAGTGGGAGACATGGAGTCATGGGCATGTGAGATACAATAACAAGCTCTGACATGCCGTGGGAAGCAGAACTCAATCTGGTCACAGCACTGATCTAAGAAACGGCAGTTCTGAAGAATTCAACTGAGCTTTGCCATCTAAGTTGGTTTAAAGTGGACAAAGGCCACTCACATTATTTTATCTCTGTTTAAGAGGCATTTGACTTTAATTGTGTAATTTAGGTAGGTTTCACCGAGTCAATAATTTTTACATGTAGCAGACTGGTTTTCTTCCAGAAGAAAAGGATATTTCTATAGTTTTAAATGATCCTTATTGTGAAATTGCAAAAGCACTACCATGGAGAATTTCACTTAGATTGTATATTCAGTTTCCAGAGACAGAATTTAGTATTTTGAGGGAGATTTTTTTCCCCTGGAAATACTTAACAATTATACAACTTGTTTCACAGCATCCTTTCAAACATTCACACCTCAAAGCTTTTTATTACAATGAGAAGACATTTCTTTGCTCAGAAGCACAGTAAAATTTTCCAGTGGTGCAAATCCTGCTCTGAATGCTGCTGTTGTGGTTTAACTCCAGCTGGCAACTCAGCCCCACAGAACTGCTCGCTCATTCCCTTGTGGTGGGATGGGAGGAGAATTGGAAGAGTAAAAGTGAGAAAATTTGTGGGTTGAAATAAAGAGAGTTTAATAGGTGATGCAAAAGCTGCACATGCAAACAGAACAAAACAGAGAATTCCTTCACCCCTTCCCATGGACAGGGCAGGTGTTCAGCAGGGCTCTATCATGCATGACTGTGACTTGTGAAGACCAACGCTGTCAGTCCAAACACCCCCCTTTCCTTCTTCCTCAGCTTTAAAGGCTGAGCATGACATTGTATGGCATGGAATATCGCAGCAGTCAGTGGGGGTCAGCTGTCCTGGCTCTGTCTCCTCCCAGCTCTTGTGTACCCCCAGCCCACTCACTGGTGGGGTGATGTGAGAAGCAGAAAAGGTTGTGACACTGGTCATTGCCCTGCTCAGCAATAACTGAAACATCCCCAAATTAGCAAGATGGTAGAGATCCAAAGCACTGCCCCATTCTTGCTGCTGTGAAGAAAATTAAGTCTATCCAAGTCAAAACCAGCATATCCGTTTTATCAATAACTCAGTTTCCTTAGAAGGGCACTGAAGTGATAGGAGACTCAGCAGGCATTTGTGCTTAATTTTCTTCTTAAAACCACAGAAAAACTGTAGTTTCTGTAGTAAAATGGCATCCATTTTGTTAGGGAAAACACCAAGCTTTTAAAATGGCATTTTATTATCTTTTATAATCTTAGTTTAAATGAAAATTGCATATGAGAGTGCCAAGCCTACATAGATTGCCTTTGCAGCTTCTAGAGTATGCTTTCTCAAGAGACTACAGAAGATTACAAGTATGCTATGCTGTTTCACTGTCTGCCTAAGGGGAATTTTGCCCTCCAATAAATACAAGTCTACAGATCATAAATCAGCAGTTTATTGTCAGCCACCAGGTGAATCTCAAATGTCAAGAAAAGGTGCATGACAACTGCCAGATTTCTGTTGATGGCAGTAGCTGCCATCATGTTGTATGAAACAGAGTTTTGTGACAGGCAAATGTCACCTTTCCTAAATTTTTCAAGTGCATGCTCTGCACAGACTTGGTTTTTAACTGAGACTCCATAAATCCCGCTAAAATTTGAACAAAATCTTTGTTGAGACCCATTTGAAGTGTTTGGAAGAGGAAGATAAGCTGGAGAAGTCTTGGTGTTAACAGGAGAAGATTCCCAACTTGGACTGATGTGTCATGCCAATGTTTCATTGAGGAGCATAAAGAAATTACCTGTTCTGCAGTGTAACCTTGATAGAAGAGGTTATTGAATCATTTCTCATATTCATTTGTATCAGCAGTTAGAAGCGCCATAAACAAGTCTGGGTAACACCTTGGTAG
Organism: Machaerirhynchus nigripectus; assembly: GCA_013397975.1. Lineage (NCBI taxonomy): Eukaryota > Metazoa > Chordata > Aves > Passeriformes > Dicruridae > Machaerirhynchus > Machaerirhynchus nigripectus. The sequence continues at coordinate 1,776,760 of VZRQ01006006.1, read as the reverse complement.
TGATTTGTATTACAGAAAGAATTGTTGTGAAAACAGTTTTAGAAACTGGAACCTCAGCTGCTGTATTTATTGCTGAGGTGAGAAATTTTTTGTCTTTATTTAAAACAAAACAACTCCACCCCCACTTCCACCTTCTCTTTTTCACTTCTGCCACTCACAGCATCATGTCACTAAATCATGAAGTGACACAGAGAAAAGTTAATTGTGCATCACTGGCTATCTGATTAAATCTGCTCTTCTGCATTTAGACTCTAGTGGATTTATGGAGATGAAGTAAAGGGGAAGAAATGACATGACCACTGAGGGAAAAATGAGTATTAATGTCTTTTCAACAACAGTCTGATGAGATGTTATATGTTTAAGCTACCTAGCTGTTTCAATTACTCATGAAACAGCATGGGTTGGATGTAATTCTGCCTGGTAGTGCTTGCTAAATGCTTCATAAGTGCATTTAGGTGACCCAGTTTTGGGATTGCTACAAGGAACCTGTAATTCTTGAATGCAAAAAACCATTCTAAAAGGGCACAGTATAACTCCTGAATTAGGCTGCATTCTCCAGGAAATTTGGTACTGGTGCTTTAAAATGCCAGATGCCTGTTTATTTGTAAAAGTGAAAAACTTTTACTGCTATGTCCTTAATGAAATAATGAGTGGAACAGATCAATAGGTGAATATTTAAGAGGCTTTTTAGATGATTATGCTACAAGCAGAACGCAGGAGGAAGAAATAGCAGGCTTCTGACAGCTAAATGAAGCGTTGGTAATGCAGGTAAGCTTGTCATCGAGATCCCTGCCCACATGAGAGGAAAGAACCAGGACAAAATTCTTAAAAAATTTTTCAGGCTTCTCTCTTTTTTTTTCTAAATCATCAAATCTTGACTTTGCTTAAATTTAATGAAATAGAGCAAATTAAAGACATAAAAGTAATACTGGGAAGCTTCAGACTGAAGAGAATATGGTTTGGAAAGCCTGCACCTTTGACATGAGGGCTAGATCAGACATATTGCTCTGCAAATTCAGTTACTAGCTTTATTGCTCTTTCTGCATCTTAAACTTTATACATAGTTTCTGTGGAAGTAGTGAGGAAGGAATTTGCAAAAGTGCAAAACTTTGCTGGAACCTTGCTTCTAGTGTGCCAAATCCCAATTGCCATACATATTGCACATTTGGAGTACATGAACAGTCTCATCCACTGCATCTTGCCTTATGAATATTTAATAACACTGAAGTGGTTGACTTTTACAGATCCACACCTTTTCTAGGAGTATTTTGTTTTGTAATGCATCATCAGCTGAAGTGGGTAAAAGTTGACTAGTGAAGACCATGAGTGCTAGCTAGCGTACTGAGACTATTTACTCCTTGCACAGAGATGCAGTAAAAAAGCAACACTGTCTATATTTAGCCTGCATCTCCCACCTCTGTGGAACAGGTTTTCCTTAAATTATCTTGAACCTCATAGCTGATTTAGTCCAACACAGTGCACAATGAGGTCAGTCATTTGATGTGTGAGGGTTTCATTTTATGGTCACACTTGAGCAAACAACAAATCATGGATGACCTTTGGTTTGTCCAGGTTCTCATTAGCATCATCGTTCCTCACAGTGTTGCACCTCGCAGCTGGACCAGAGAGTGCTTTCATTATTTGTAACCTGCTGCGGCTTCTTGGTGTAGGCTCCCAGTTCAGCTGGTTCTTCTATGTGGTGAGACAGTGGAGAAGGTGAAGAGGTGAAATAGATGGGTATTTCTTCTGGGGGTGGCAATCCTGCAACTTGCTATGATCCAGGGCTCTGGCTTTCACACGAAACTCCCTGGCAGCCACGTGCTGGGAAACGTGTCAGCTGTGTGTCCTGGCTGAAGCAGTGAGGAGCTGCATAGGTGAAGGTCAAATAAAAGACTTAGTGGCTGGAGACACAAGTTGCTACCTCTCCTTTCCCTTAGATAGATCCCTGGAGATTTCACGCTTGTTAAGCCCAGAACATAATGTCCAACATCTATTTTATGCTTTATGGTAGGCTCTCCCTCATGGTAGAGACTTACTGGTCCTTCCTAGTTAAATAGAAGAGCTGTCCTTACCTCTCCAAGCATCTCTGCGGTACACAAGATAAATATTTTGAAACGTCAGTTTCCACTACTTCTCTAATATTTTGATGTCTGTTGTGGTACTGACATGTGTCCATATTCTTATGTGAAACTTGTGTCTGCTGGAGGACAGCCTTTACTTTGTGGATTGCAGACTTTCTTTCTCTCATGTTTAGAAGATTGTTTTCATGGAAGTAATTCCAATATTTTATTTCTCAGTTTATGGATGCATCCATTGATTGCAACTGTTGGGATTCTCATTAGCGGAAATTAACACAAGCTGTGACATAGCTTGGCTTGACTTTTCCACCACAGATCACAGTTACATGAATGAAATAACTCATTACTGAAATCATCTGTAGTTAAGAGAAGCTTTCTGTCAAGTGGATTTGCAGAGAGCAGAGCATGATTACAGCCTGGGGAGTGGTGTAATGCACAGCACTTACTCCACTGGAGCAGGACATATGGTGAGCTGTCAGCTGAGCCTGCATCTCCACCTTGACAGCCCTGATTGTCTCCTGTGTGCACTGTAAGATAGGTGCAGGTGAAAAGAGGTGGTGATGTTACCTGAAAGGGAGCTGCTGTAAGTGCGTTCTTTTAATGCTGTGTAATTCTCATACTTACTCGTGGAAGATGTGTTAAAAATGTGAAAGGGTTTTCAAAAATGCAGAATGGCATTAAGGTCTGTAGAGCCTGTCTTGCCTGAGCTTCTGTATTCACTGTTGGTGCCTTACTTCCAAGAAGGTTCAGAGATAACTAAGTTACTACCAGCATGCAAGTATCTGCAGGAGTGGGAAACTTGTGGTGGAGAGCTGTTTAATTTAGCAGCAGAATGAATGATGAGGTCAGTTGGAGCAAAGAAAAAAAAAGTTACAGGCCATAAATACCCTTTCTCAAGGAAGAGATATTTGCAGTCGGGATGACTGAGTGAGGGTGATTGAATATAATCACTCTATGTATTGCTGAAGATGGTGGCTTTCCCCAGCTGCTGCATTGGAAGTAGGAGCCTCATGAGGAGGATCTGTGGACAATGGTGAAAAAGACTCCCTGGCCACAGGGAGTAGATTGGCTAGCTGCAACTAGGTAGTTCGGTTTGCCATAGCCTGTGGGCCTTGCTGGTCTTGGCATGTTCCATATTTAGCCTACTTTATGCCCCCCTCCCTTTTTATAAAATTTAAATAGCACCCATGGTGATGTGTGCAGGAGATCCTGTCTGTATTGTGAGTCTTGTTTACTCTAGTTCTTGGCTTCTCAGTCACTAGTTGTTTACATGGTTTTACTGGCAACTGTAGTTCTGCCACTTGTTCAGCTCCTGGCACAATTAACTGGTGGGCTTGGAAGGAAATGTGCTTCTGTGCTTTTTTTTTAAGACCTGAGAATAAATTTGTGAAAACTGGTTTTCTTACGGTTTTTATATATATGACAGAAGGATGGGAAGGCAGGTGTAATAATACTGTGTATTGATTTTTCATTTAATCAGTCTTGAAGGTAACTTTTCTGTAGTGTTCTGTATTGTTTGTAGATGAGTCTGCTCAAAAAATGATGGCTAATGTAGAAGGAGTTACTGTGAACCCTTAAATCTAGTGACGTGGTGTATCCATGAGTTCAGCTATTTGGATTTTGTTGTAAACCTCTTAGATATGATACAGTGGAATCCTCTTAAACACAAATTCCATGTAGCAAGTGACAGAACATAATGAAAGCATAAACTCTTACACAAATAAAACTGTCAAATGCATAATGCTGCAGCTATAAACAGCTGTGGATTTCAGCATATTCCATGGAATTTAGTGAGCTGGAGTAGGATGCACATTTTTGGGTCAGTTTTGATTTTTACAGAAGAGCTTGAAACAGTATTGATACTTGCTAAAATAAACTGTCCTTGCTTGCAAAGGAAGCCTTTCTTGTCAATATCTTAAAATATCTGTACTGCTGACAAATTAGTAGTTATCTTTATATAATGAATTGAAAAAACACTGTATGTACACCAGGTGACATAAATAGTAGGAGATACAACTTCTTTAATACCGTGCAAGAGGCTTTCTCAGCTGGTATGGAACAGCACTACTAAAGAATATTTGAATTAAGACTGAATTAAGTGTTTATGCTTTATGTATTTTAAAGTGTGTACGGAAGTATGTCGGCATTGTCAGAAGTCATTCAAAGTGGCTTTCCAGTATGTCCTCCTGAGGATTCTGCATTGTTGCTGTTGGGCTCAGTGACCAGCTGGGCTGTGGAAGAAGTGTGCCCATCACAGGTCTACGCTGCACTCTGTAGCAGGATTGGGAGGAGTAAGGAGGACCTGAGCACCTCTGTGCTCCCTGCCCCAGTCCTCAGAAAAACACAGTGGTGTTCTACCAAAACCCTCCCACAGCTGCAGATCTGGGCACGTGGGGAAGAGCTTTTGGTAAGATCCCACCGCTGATGTAGCTAAGTGATGCTTTCTTGCTCTACTTATGTTTTCCTACTTGGTGCCTGGCACAGACAGTTTGGAAAGGATCCTACTCATCATCATTAACCTTGCCCTGCATGGGAGTGAATGATGGAGGCTTTAGCAAAAGACAGACAACCTGTTCTCTGTTAAACAAACAAACCAACCCCACACCATCCAGTCAGGCAGTGCTGGTGCCAGTTCCGGGATGCACGTTTTGGAGTCACTGGAAGGAGTGTGCATGGCTGCTGCTGATGGTGCCAGTGGGCACCTTGCCACAGCAGCCCTCTCCACTTTGCAGGGTGGTGTTTGCCGTGCTGTGAATGGATGTGTTGACACAACTCAAGCGTTCTTGTCTTCACGTAGCCTATCTCAGCTCAAACTCTTCCGTGATTCAGCTGTATGAATATCTGAGTCTTGCCTACGTGGCCAGTAGCTGCAGATACTCCTTGTGTCTGCAGGCAGATACAAAGCACATGCCTGCCAGCACCGCTGCAGCTTGGTGAGCCCTTCTTGGCTCAACCTGTGCTGTAAAACAAAGCTTCTAAAATACGATAGGTGTCAGAGACAACTGACATTTCCAGGCGGGATGCTCAGTATGTTATAGTTGGGTATTTGTCCTTTGGATGCTATAAATACAGGTTTTCCTGCACTGCGGTGCTTCTGGCCCACAGATAACGTTGTATTGAAAGGAAGAATGTAGCTTACTTCAGTGGACCTAAAACAGATTAAATTATTTTTAAGCAGCCTGCATTTTTTTAACAAGGCGATTTTTTTAAAAATTATTTTTCCTCTCCAGGAGAATTGTTCCTATGTAAAAGTAAAGTAATTTGGATGACTTTTGAAGGCATACAGCTTGTATTCTGCATAATGCTGAGTTTTCGGGTGACCTGCTTTGTGACCCAGTATCGTGTTCCTCTGGCAGATTTGTAAATGTTCGTAGTACAAATTTGCAATGCAGGGCACGCTTTTCTTTGCTGCTGGAAGGATGTTTGCTGCCACCAGCACAGGACAGGTGCCTGTCACCCGTGTTGCATTGTTACTGGCAGGCATCGTGCACAGAGCTTGGCAGTGGGAGGCTGAACTACTCAGCTTCCAGCAAAGAAGCTGGGACAAGAAGAGTGAGGAGAGGAAAGGGGTTTTAGGGTGGTGGAAAAGCCTGCTTGGTTGGCTTAGTTCTGCTTAGTCTCAGATTCAGTGCAGACCCATGATCTAAAGAGAAGCTTTTTACAAATCTCCCAGAACACTGTCGAGGGGGAAATAATGGCTGGTGCTGCAGTGGTGGTCCTCTTGGAGAAAGAGCTTTTGGGAAACACATCAATTCCCATTTTGTGTAATTTATGGAGAAGGCTCGTACTGCCCTGCTCAGCAGAGAAGCAAGGATCTCTTCTGAAGTGGAATCATCCTTGAGCCGTGTCAGCTTCAATTATGAAAATCAATCATTAGGACTTCATTAAGCCAAACTTTGTGTTTTAAAGTTTATAAAAGTTACTGTTAGCAGTCATGAAGAAAGACCTGTTTGTTTTTTACAGAATATATTAAGTATAACATTGATTTTGACTTGAAAGTGTCCAAACCTGGAATTTAAGGCAAATAAAAGTGACGTGAAGGGATGTGTTTCGCTTGCATTCATAAAGATAGTACTTCAGGGATTTATATGAAATAGAAAACCTTCTGCAGGTAGCATGAAATGTAATAAATCGTGCCTGAAAACGCCCCCAGTTTGACTATAAAGGCCTTATCTCACCCATGTAAAATATTTATGCATAAATGCATATTTTATATTTTTCCTTTACCATCCTTGGGTTGCTTTATACTTTCATAAACGGCGTCTCTGTTGTTTACTTGTAGTGGAGGCAGCAAAAAAATGTCATATGTTTTATTTGAGGTTATTACTTTGAGTTTTCTTTTGGTTTATTTTACATATAAGGAGGAACAAAAGGCTGATTAGAGTGCTAGGGTGATAAAAGTGGAGAGTTGGAATTTTTTTGTGAAGATCTTTGTTTAATTGCGACTTATCCCTCAGATATATGAATCTAAAGTTTTTCATACTGTTTTACATGTCACTTCGCTTTTTCTCCTACTTCTACCCTACTTTGAATTGTATTTACTGGCAGTCTAAAAGTGTACACATACTGTATCTGATTTTTTTTTTTTTAAGGCATTTGTCACTGATTTTGTGGTTAAAAGGCCTAAAAAGTTCTTGAGTTCCACAGCTGGGAAAAATACTGTCTGAACGTACTAAGGTGATGCTGTCTTAGCATTTGGTAGGGATGTATTTGCTGTAGGAATAGACATGTTCTGTTTTAATGTCCAAGTTTCTAAAAGCATTCAGTTTTGAGTGTTTTCAGTAAAATCTTCAGGAATGATTCAAGTTCCGGAGGCATTTGAGTGAGTGATTTAAAGCTCAAACTGTTCCTTGAAGAGAGGGTGAAAAGGTGACATTGCTGTTGCTTAGAAATACTTAAGTAAGAGAAAGAGATCAATTTAGAAGAAAAGGAAAGAAGAAAGCTACAGGAAAAGCCAAATTGATAGTTGCAGCAAGACAATTTGCAGGGAGAACATAGTATGTTTACAGGAGGTAATTAGCAGTTGATGCAATTTTTTAAGGGACTTAGTGTATCAAAGATGCAGTGGCTTTCGCAGCTTTTCACCTAAAAATTTGTAGTTGCCGATTTTATCAAAGCATGCTTTGGACTTCCTGAAGTTGAAAGGTTTATTAAAGCATTCCCCTCCCTTTCCCCAGTGTCCTTCTAGTGGTGCCTCAGGCCTTCATTGTCCCACGTCATTGCTTTTATGTTGTTTTTCAGTGTTACAGCCAAGGGAATGTACAGGTTGTTAATGATGGGAGAGGTCTTGTTCTTGCTGCCAGCCCCTGGTCCTCTTGTGTAGTCCCAGTGTCAGCATGTGCTTGGTGTGGTGGTGAGGAGTCACTCCCAGTGCCTCATTAGCAGCAAAAATTAGAGGAGCTTTTAGCTCTTTGCACCAGCTAAACCGGAGTGCTGTTGGTGCTGGGGTAAAGGAGGGACCAGTGCAATGCGAAGTGAGAACTGGGACAGTGCTCCTTACTGGCCGTGTCGCATGGGTTGATCTCAGTTGTTTGTGCACCTGCGTTTCCAGAGACCTGGAGCAGCCTGCCAGAGTCAGAGGCGGGGGAGGTCACTGGTTGAAGGAGTGATCCAGACGGTTGTGCTTCCCAGCCAGTGGATTAATTCTGTGTTTTCAGCAGATGCTGTGAAATGGATAAATTTAAGACTGTTGTTATGCACTTTGCTTTCCAAATATCCCAGTAAAATATTTGCAGAGTTAGTCATCTAGGGAGAGGGTGGGCAACTCCTACTACTTCACAGACATGTGATATGGGAGATGGAGGATTACACCCTGGTGGTATCTTATTCTTAACTGGTTTTTTTCAGGCTGAGCATTGCTGAAGAGGAGAGGGTTTGGAGGGTTTTTTTGCTTGCACACCTGGTCTGTGTTTTATCAGTTCTTTCCCAGAGAACTGATGAATTTCATGACCTTAAATCCACAAACTTTGGGGATCCTGCTGGTCACTTAGTGATAAATTGTCCTTTTCGGATGAAGGACTTATTTTCCAAGCTATTGCAAGAAAACTTTTTAAGCACAGAGAAATCTGCAGTGTAGCTATTCTAGATTAAATGTCAAGGAATTATGGTAGTCTGGCTAAGATACTATTTCCCTGGAGGCTGGAACTAACTGATCCGACAGAGTAAGGAAGTATAAGGAGTTGGTGAAAGGAGAGGAGAGCTGTTGCTGTAGGTCTGGCTGTGCTCTCTGGGCTTGCTGAACTAGTCAGACTGTGCTTCGTGCTTTCACTTTTTTGGAAGTGGGTCTTGTGGGTCTAAATAAAATACTAAATTTCATCCCATTAGTGTCTAGGTTCTCCAAATAAGTAGTTCAGTAGAAGCTTGGGATTGGCTGTTGAGCCATGATCGATATGGCCAACGAAGACAGGTAATTCTTAGCTGAAATGTGAGCATTGCAGGAGATCATTAGCCTAGTTAAATCCCATCTCAAAATCTTTGGAAACTTTCAGTAATGGAGAATTATTTAATACTTCAAATTCTAAAACACAGGTTTCTGTTTTTTTCCAGGAAGGGAAAAACCCCAAACTTACTTAACGTGACACAAGAGGAAAAACTTGTTCCCAACCAGTCTGAATGGTCTGTTGGCTCTGAATGAATCCAAATTTATTGACATTAAAACTACAAAATACAATAGATACTAGAAAGCAGTTCATTTTCATATGCTGTTGCTAACATGACTGTTTGAATTTACTCACTGTGTGAGACCAGAATACAGATTTACTCTACAGGACTCATGCCTTGTCTTTGAGATGGCTTATTGTATCTGTGTAATTGTTCTTTAGAAGAGGAAAATGAACTTCTGATTGTAGAAGCACCTTGAGTTTAGGAGTGTTTTCTTAAAAGCCTAACTTTCATTCTTGCAATTTCTTGTAAAGCCCCGCACATACTGCTGTGCTACCTGTGGCATTATAGTAATGGCAATGTTTTAAATTCATTTTAGCCATTTGTAAAGCAATTTTGTGAGTACCTATAGAAAGAAGAGGACTGTGCTGACTTTAATAAGTTGGTCTCTGAATTGGCATGATTGCTGTGAGCTGGAGGTTGATGGACACATGGCAAGAGGTGAGGGAGGTGACAGGATGAGAGGTGGGTGCGTGGTTGTATTGCTCCTGCAAGACAGACGGGTCCTGCCAGGGAGCCCAGCGCTCCCAGGTGCTCCACCCTGCTGGTGTGGTGCGTGTTCTGGAGGTCAGGGTGTACTGATGCTCTGGGCACAGCCAGACTTCCCATGAAACTGGTGCGTGTGGAATAGCTCCTGAAGGAGACAAAAACGTCTGGTCCGTGTATTTCTGCATTTCATTGGAAAATACAAGTTGCTAGAGCTGGGAATCACAGCTTGGGCATGTCGGCCCATGACCTCTGCAGATGAGGGCAGTGGTGTAATGTGTACCTGCATCCTCCTCCTGCCAAAACATCACTTTCTTGTTAAGGCTGCAGTCCCTGACTCTGTGTGAGTGTAAGGGGCTTTCACTGCATAAGAGTAATTTTGTGTTATGGAAAGCTGGTGGAAGAGAAGAGGTTAATGAAGCTTCTCAGCTCTCTTCAAAACAAAAGCTCTCTTCTCAGCCCTGGGTTTAGTTTTTAATTAGTTTGGATTACAGTTTGATTTAAAGCGGGTGAAGGGATGATGAGTTCATGTGATCTAGAGGTTTGAACATTATGCTTCTATTTGTACTTTTTGGTTAATAATGTATCCTCTGCTAGAAGGATGACTGGTGGTTTAACAGGATTCCTTCCTGTAAAATATTTTTAAAGAAAAACGAGCCTGTTTTTGCAAACTTCATTCCAGATTAGAGTTGCCAGACAGCAGTGCAGAATTGTGTTTTATTGTGAAATCTACTTCTGTTTAGGAAAAAATAAAGTCCGTGAAATACCTAATTCAGTGGTGTTATATTTTTTTTCCTTCTTCCTCTAAGCTATAGAGGCAGCATAATTTTATATACTTTATATTGAAAATTCATTCAAATGCAACCTGGATTTATTTATTTTTACTATCTCATCAGCAGAATATACTTTTTAACATGAATGTATTTTATAGATATATAAAAAAGGCAGGTTAAAAAGAATGTTCCAGAGGAATTGTTTTATTGGTTAGCACAATATACGTGCTTTTAATGCAATTTAGATTGTATCTAGTGAAAATTGAGCTCAAAATTCTGAAGCTGGTGCTTGTTCTTGGAAATAATGCACGCCTTAAGTCAACACTTTGCATCATTATCTTGAGCAATGGTTTAGCCTTGATATATTTCAAAACATGTATTAGATAATGTGCTGTATATATATATGGTTATTTATGGATATAAACTTTCTGATTAGATATTAATGTTAAAATATCAGAGTGTTTGCTGAAGATGTCTTCCTTGTTCTGCCCTTCAGTCAAGACATGGTGTTAATACTGAATATAAGAAATTATATGCAGGTACTAGAATTTGTCAGCTTCTAGTTAATCAAGTTAAATGCTCTAACTTGAAGCTTTTTCCTTTCAAAATGCTATAATAAATGATACGTAAGATAAATTTAAGAGGATATGTTTTCTAGCAAGCAGTTTATTGTAGTTTGATTTTTGAGAAAGCTCCATTTTTTTTTGGTATTTAGAGGGAGCTAAATCCTGAAAATGTCTTAGTGGAACAAATTACCTGATTGAAGAAAATGCATTTGATACTTGTTATTTTGGAAGAGGGGCTGTTTGTGCATTCAGAAGGACTGAGCTAGTGGTGGTGTCTGGAGAGCATGTCCTTTGTCTAAATGAAAAACCAACCCTGAGAAAGGATTTATATTGGGATATTTTGGGAGAGAGCTAAGACACCTGTTCTGCTACCTTCCCTGTTATACCTTTAGCTGAGTGTTTCTTTCTCTGTCCTTTCTTGATACACACAAATTATGAGCTGTGCCTTATATTGCAAAACTACTTCCCACAGTTTGAAGAATGGGGTAAAAAACCCCTGTTGCCAGCTTCTTTTGCTAGCCATTATCTGTCTCAGTTGCATGGAGCTTATGTGTAAACGCAAATTTAGTAGTTACTGTTTTTTGAATTACGCTTGGTTTTTAGTCATTGCTGAGGTTCGTAGTGGTGACATTTTGATAAAGTCACAATATGTGGATGTGTTCATCTGCTTCCATATGAAGAAACTTCCTTTAAGCACATTTAAAGGGCATATCTTAATTGAAAGTACTATTGTGTAAAAGGTGGCTGTGAAGCTGTTTTTGTTTTCTTAATTCCACTTAGAGCCTTCATTTCATTTCTTTCTTTAGTTGAAACAGCTGGGTTGCTGACTAATTATACCTGTAGTGCCCCAGTACTCTGTCTTCTAGACTGAAATTAAGATGAGAGTTTGTAGTGTTTATTGAGAGGATCTTCACTGGTCCCAGTAGAATGATATATTTCTGCTGCTGAAAATTGTCAAGAACTGGGATTTGCTTGGTAGCTCACTCCAGCAGCTGCTGTGCAATAAACTCCCCCTTTGGTGTTTTGAATTTTGTCCATCAGCACTTTCCTCGGAGCTGCTTGGGGAAAGCAGATACCTGGATGGCTAAACTTATGGTCACCTGCAAATACTGGAGCTTGCTGATTTGGTGGTAAAAGTCTTTCCTAGCAGTGTATGAAATGTAATTAGAACCTTCCCTTGTAATTTCATATATTGATTGCTTGCTTATGTTGGCTAAGCATACCTTTACTCATCTGACTTTGATAACCCTCTGTCCATGGTGAAGCTGTGCAGATACATCATCCCTCAAGGGATGGTGAGGTGTGACGGGGCGGGGGTTGATGCAAACTTTTCCTTTTCAGCAGTGGCACTGTGATGTACAGGGTAGAGCAAAAACATTTTTAACTTTCTGAACCAGGAAGGATGTGCCTCAATGCTGTATCACATACTTTATAAAGTTTCTTTATCCAGAGAGTATGCAGGTGTTTCAAGAACCGCTGATACTAATTTGTGTGTCCAAACTATTCTCTGCGGGTGAAACTAAGGAAGTGCAGCTCATGGCATCAGCCTTCCTGAGGTTGTCCAAGTAGTACTTTGTAGGTAATGTTCTGGGTGGTATCTACAAAGAGTTTGATGTGAAAAAGAGACAAATTTGCTTGTGAACTTGTCAGGTGCTAAAAAAAATGCCATGATCTGAAGGAAGTGTTTTGTTAGTCTGGTATTTGGGGAATAATTATGCTTTTGTTCTGTGTGTTTTAGCTGTTTGCTAGGTACACTGTGAGCTGAGCAAAGTGGGGCCACTCTGTTCACATCAAACATTTGTGTACACTCTCCCTGTACCTTTTTTTTGCATGTATTTTGCATGTAGGTGTTGACTGATAGTAAGGAAAACAGTGGGTAAACAGTTCAGTCAAAAAAGCTTATTTATTAAATTTTAATATGTATCTAAGAAGGAACCTCAGTCGTGGAGTAGAATAATGAAGTTTACATAGGCGCAGTTTCAATTACCATCTTGGATTAATGGTTATTGATGGTAGAAGGAGCTGCTTCTGCCAGAGTTCTAGTGCTGCTGCTGCTGCAGGTTATGAGATGTGCTGCTGTTTCCACAATGAAAAAAAATAAATTTTCCTTCTTTTTTTTTTTTTTTTCTTTACTGGAGCTTTGTGCATGAGGAAGCTGGGGGAATTATCCCCAGCCAGTAGTGTCTCCAGCCTTCCTCCGCTGTGCCCAGCAAATCCTGCTATCCTGTTGTCACCTGTATAGTTATGAAGATGTATGAGACCCCAGCCTTCATGTAATACAGCTCAGGGCAGTGGTGGATTTTTGCTTGAGTTGCTTTGCTCACCAATGCCAACATGTCAGATGCAGTTTACACTGTTTGAATGAACATCAGCCCTCTAGCAGGAACTTTTAAAAACATTGCTCAATAAAATTCAGTGCAGAGTTGAGATAGCGAAGATAATCCTCCATTTGCCTGTAGAACAGGTGTACGTTATATAAAACAGGATGGCTGTTGGGGGTGGTTTTTGAGACTTAGGGTTGGGAGGGAGAGAAATTTGCATGGTAGAGTGTGTGCTGGATTTCATTGTCTTGGGCTAGATTTGAGCTGAAATTCCTGTGCATGTGGTGGGGAGGGATCTGCTCTGGTCTCTTTTGTGCTGCCAGCTTGACAGCTCAAATACCGATTTCTCATCCTCACACACCTCTTGACTTCTCTTAGCTTTGAAGAAATTCAGTTTGTAGATGTGTAATTTCTCTTCAGTTCTCCTCAAGCTGACCCAGCCCCCTGGTTAATTCGCTGCTTGCTGTAACATTAAGCCTCATAAAACTCAGTATGTGGAGCTCTAAACCTGCATTTGCTATTAGACCTAAAAGTCAAATCAATAGTTGGAAGATCTGTAGTTCCTTATCCCAGAGGACATGCTATGCTGGTATGACATGCCTAGGGCTGTCAAGAGTAGTGCAGCTGGGTAGCCCTGTTCTGTCCTGGTGTTTGGGTCAGCTTGTGTGACACCTCAGAAGAAGGTAGCTCTGACATAGCCTTTCCCTGTGGGGAGGAGGGTAGCAGGAGGAAAAGTGGTCTCTGAAGGAGAGCTCTGCCCTTTTCCATAGTGGGGACATAACATAGCATATGAATGCCAGTGAAGCATCTGTCTCCTGCAGAGTCAACTCTTCCTTTATCTCCATGAGCCTTACTGGGTACTGATTCCCTGCCCAATATTGTGACCTCATCCTCTCTTTTCTCCATAATTACAGGGAACAATGTTGTGTTTTTCCTAAAGGTAAGTTTGATGGAAGTCTTGGCCAACCCTCTTGATAATGTGTGTTTGGCTTAGGCAGGGAGCATCTGGGCAGAGAAAGGAGGAGGATTGAGGCTGTTTGGGAGCAGCTTAGAGCTGCACAAGACTCACTCAGGAAACTCATTAGCGGTTTAGCTACACAGAGGTACTAGAAAATGAAAAACTTGCCAGTGCCAGGAAGGCAGAGCTGTCTCCTGCACAGGTTTCTATTGGCTGCAGTGTCTGGACACAACCAAACTCTTTCCCCTCCCTCCTCCCCCCATAAAAGCAGAGTTTAAGAGATGTGCTTTCTTGCATCAGTTTGTATGTGCAGATGTGCACAGCAGAGCCTTCCTGTGAAGAGTGGTACGCAGAGGGGTTGGAGGTTAATGGATGGTACGGATTAATTTACAGATAATCTTGGTTGCACTGGATGGTTTTTGAGTTCAGATCTCTCGCCGTTAAAGAGAGTCTCTTTTCTGTCTAGATTGAAAACATGTACTGTGTGGCCAAACAGTAGGACAGCAGGTGACAATGCATCATCAGCTCACAGACCATCAGTCAAAAAAGATAGTGCTTACATCATTAGATGTGAGATCACTGCAGAACAAAATTGATAGAGCAAGTTAATTATGCAGCTTTTATATTAGTCCAAAATCTCTGTGATGATGAGTCTACTAGCACACTTATAAAATTTTTAATGTATGATGTCTTCACTGGATAAAAAGTCTTTTGAGGCTTTTTAAAATTCTGTTGCCTTGACCACTGAGGTCTGATAGCATGCTGGGCCGTCCATGAAGTTGCATTTTGGGAGGTTTGTGTTTCTGTCACTGTTCACAACAGTAATGAATAATTTACTCTTACTGGGTGGTTGTGAGATTTCTGGGGGGGTTTGAGTTAAACTTAATGCAGAAAAGTGAAGAAATACTAAAGTATTTACCAGAAAAATGGTTCATATTTTTGATGTAAAGTTACTTCCATTTGAACTTTTTGCAAACTTAGAGTGATGGTAGGAAGCACTGGAGCATGCAGACATGCTTTTTGGGGTGATTGGGTGAATATGAGCTTCAGCATCTTCAGGCTGGCTGGAAGATGTGGTGGAGGTAATGTAGAGAGATGGAAGGCTCCAACAGAAATCTGTGTCTTGGTATGCTTGAGTTTCCATATGTCTAAATGTTTCACTTTCTCTGTGTAATTGAGCACTGTAGAGATACAGAAACCTCTCAAGTGCCCTGTGGTGGAAACTCTATTTAACAGTTTTCTGTTGTATGAAAGAGATTGAGCACGGTTTAGAATTTTTCACAGCAAAGTAGATAACAGGAACTGTTAAGTGCATGACAGAATGGCACCTTCAGCAAGTGCCTGTAACATGTACACAGTGTGCATGCAGACAGAGGGGGAGAAATCCCCAATTTTACAATTGGCTTGTTTCTGATATGTTTTAGGAGGATATAGATGTGGTGTTGTGTGAAAAACAATGTACAGTTTATTAATTTTGAAATTTAAGTCTACTCTGAGAGACAGTCACATCTAAACTATATTTGCAACAGTTGGAAATGCAAGGGCCCGTTTTCCTTGGGTGTGGAACATCGCAGATTTATCTCATTGTTTACTCTGCTGTTGACAGATGCTGCAAAGGCTATAGATGTGGAGTTGAAATAGTGCTTCTTGTTCTGGGTCTCTGGGGTATCCGGGATCAGCCCTAATTTGATTAGAGTCACCGTTCTTTTTAAAGCAGTGACACCTGAAATCTGTAATTTACATACTTGCACAGCTTTCACACTGTTCAGAGACCCCAGGCAATGCTGTCCACCACTTCCCAGTGTTTTAAAGCCTCTGGCAATAGCCATTAGGTAAAATGCATCACTAAAAGCCGTAACTGTGGGGAATGGATTATACAAAACGCTTTACTACGCCAGTACCCTGGAGAACTATTGATGGATACAGAAAACCTGGACATTTAGCTGGTATTAGGAGAGGTGTCTTAACACTGTGCCAATAGAATGAGCTATCTAAGGAGAAAAGTTGCTGCTGCTTGTTATTTCAGGTGAATGCAAAAGGAAAACGCCTTAGGGATAGCCATGACAGAGTGATGGTTTTGAGCAGAGTGACATTGACGATGATTCTCTGTTTTGAGGGAGGCTGTCCCCAGTGTCACGCTGGGGGAGGCAGCTGAGCTGAGCATGGGACTGTGGAGTCACCAATACTTGTTAGTTCTGGAAGCAAGAAAAGAATAAAGCCTAAGTCATGTGGAGGATCCTAGCTTTGCTTTGCTGCTTGGAAATACTTAAGGGTAGCAGCACTGCAGCTGTACCCCTTCCTGGCATGTGCTGAGGAGCACTGGACAAGCCAGGGAGATGCCTTGTTCCCTCCAGATATGTGACCAGAAGAGTGAGGACTTTTTTCTCCTGAAAATTGCAGTTGTCCAGTCTTTAGCCAGCAAAGAGAGAAAAGCTTTTAAATGATCGTACCTCTAAGGAGGTGAAAACAAGGACGAAAACTTGCTTTTCTCCATGATCTTGGATTGGGAAAAGAGAAGTCCCCTGCATCAGTTACTAAACCTCCCTGTTCAAAAAGTGTATATAAAGCACAGTTTAAAAAGAAATCCAAAACTTGAGTTCAACCCTAGTGACTCCTGCAAAGGATTCATGGCTTTTTGTATAGTTTTTGGAATGGCTTCCCTCACACTCAAAAATACTACCTTTTCTTCCCTTTTTGTAAATTGCGTGGAGCATGCTGTGCTGTGAGCTTTGAGAGGACCTACTCTTCTTCTTGGCCAACACTGTCTCTTCAATTAAAAGGAGAAAAAACCAAAACAAACCAACCTCGAGTATGGGAGACACCCATAAGGACATGCTGGGAGCAGTGCAGGGTGGAGGAGCTCATGTGTGGATGCTGGCTGTTGCAAGCTGGGCCAGTGCAGCTCTGGGTCTTGGGCAACATCCACCTCTGCCATGGGAATGTGTGAGACAGGGATGTGTCAGAATCTGCCCTTCGCTCCGGAGTATGCGGTCATAATAACGAAGGCTGGGGAATGGTGCTTGAAGTGAAAGTGACCTTGTGAACCTTAATTGCTGACTCATCTGCATTAGCTCTGATGCTCCCTGAAGCTTCTGTGGCTCCTGTGACTCTTGGTAGAGGCATCTGATGGGAAGGTCTTAACCTTTTTTCCCATTATTTGGGTGTTATATATTATTATCTACTCTTGTATACCAAAATATTCCTGGTCATCTTGCAGTTGCAAGTCTTTTTCCTTCCTTTTCCTCTTGGATTACACGTGCTGCTCTGGGCATACTCATTTAGGAAAGTGTTGATGGTGGAGATAATAGGAAAATATTCTAATGTTCTAGACTAAGTCTAGTAAATTGAAGCTTCACTCTTTGTACCAAACCCACAGCATACTTTTACATCTCTGAATTTCTTAATTTGCGTGTTATGTATGTGTTTTTTTCTTACCATGTTCATTTTTATGAAAAGAGGTACAGTGTTATTGAAAGACTGTAAATTAAGTAAGCTCAGTACTAAAATGGTCATCAAAAATGTATCAGTTATGTGCACTAATGAGTACCCAGACCTTGGATGGTGATGAAATAAATTGCTTTCTCTTTTCACTAACTTTTAAACTTTTATTGGAAAGTAAAATTGGGGCCTGCTGTCCTTCTTACACCCTGCTTTCCTTAAATAAAACTCAAAGCGAGATGTGACTTTGTTTCCTGTTCTGGTGGAGGCTTGTGTAGCCTATTTTAGATGAGTTTGCCAAGATCTATTTTTGGCACGGATGTCCGCTGGACCCTCAGCAGAAGTCGAGACCTTGACAGATAGCGGAGCACTTGGAAGAGGTGGTGCTTGCAGGCAGCTGCTGTCCCTCTGCCAGCCTTCGCAGCTGATCAATTCATTACTCTGCTGAGTGCCTAAAGAGAATACCCTTGTGGCTGTTCAACGTGGTTCCAAAACAAAAACATATTTTGCTCATTTAATAATTGAAAATACATTCGTATGTAAGGCTTTGTTGGTACTTTGTGGTGCTAGAAGAGATGTTGTTACTGGGCTTTAATCCCATGTTTAACAGCCTCCTCTTCTGCTGTTTGAAGATGTTGCTTAAATCCAAGCAATTTTAGTGACTCTGACCAACTTATTTCTTCTTTTTTTAAAAGAATCAATTATGACTCTTGGTCTAAATACGTTCTGTGCTCCCTCTGCTGGCTCAGCGGCATGGATTAGTGCTTTGCTCCCGTGGGGAGCAGTGATGGATGTGTGCCCACAAAATACGGATGCTGGAGCAGGGGCTTCATTAAAATTTAAGCAGGGGAGACCTCACTTTGTCAGAAAGGAAAAGGTGGTTTGGGCCAGGAAAGTCATTTTGTATTCAGTGGTTGCGTAAGGTTTTACTAACAGAGGTAGAGCTATAATTTGGAAATAGTATGTCAATAAAAAAGGTGGCATCTTTTAAAGGTAGTTAGCTTTTTCAAAAAATAAAATGGGAAGCAGGTGGTATTGACAAGAAAATAACATTTTAGTAGTAAGCTTTGGGAAGCTGAAGTTTGTACCAGGGTAGAATCAGGCTCTTTACATACAATTAAAAGAGCAGGGGAAATTAAATGCATTTTAGGTGTAATTTGATGCCTACAGTTTCTTTTTCCTTAGAAACCAATGAATATGTGTTAAATTTATCTTGGCACATGAAAAAGATGTAATGACTTGTACTAACAAGATAAAAGAAGAAGGCAGCACTTAATTTCCTAGGTAATACACAAAATAAAAATGATTTGCATGCCTTCAAATGATTATGCACAACCTTGTTAAATGCTGTACAGTACAAAAGAACAATGACTTACCCAGATAGGACATTTTTTTGTGACTGCAGAATGCCCATGCACAGGCATGAGGGGGACAGGACTTGTTCTCCACTAGCGCTCAGATTTTTGATAAGCACTGCTGGCAAGGCAGGGCACTGAGAAACATGACGATATCAAGAATGTAAAGCAGCGATGAAATGTGTCTGTGATATTTCATGGTTACATGGTGGTGCTTTGGTTACAGATGTGCTTGTTCTCCGAATTTAAATTGAGTTGCTCTCCTCTGTATGTTCAGTCACGCGTTGTTGGGTAAGGTGCTACCCATGGGTGATGTCAGCAGCCCTGCTTCTGTTTTCTTCTAGGACTCTCCTCTTAGCATGGCATTTACTGCTGGTGTTTTACAGGCAAATTGCGCTCTTTGAGATTCCAGAGGGCATTTGGTGTCTTTGTAGGCTACTGTAATGAGTAATGGCCCTCATAGCAATAATTGTAGTGCTGCTTATATTGACTGGCGAGGCACTGTAATGAGGCGTGGAGAGGAGCTTGGTACCCGGCTCACTCCTTTTGAGTTGTCAGTCACTGCTGCATCGTGGTCGAAACGGTTTATTGAGTATGACTGCCAAATTTTACGCAGGTGCCAGATTAATTTTGATGTATTGTACTTGTAGCAGTGACTCTGGACAGTTCACAGTGTCTCTGCTGGAAGACTGTCAATGGAAGTGCATAAGCAGTTGGCTAACATAGCAGTGGTGCTGTAAATAATTTCCTCTAGTATTTTCAAAACCTTTCAAACAGGAAATAGATTAAACAGAAACAGGGCGGGGGTTGCTAGTGTAAACTAGACTTCTCTCCAGCTTTGATTGCCTTTTAGATGGGCAAGGGCTGTTCAAAGTGTTTCTTTGCTGCTGTTCCTGTGCCTCTGGTGTGACAAGTCCAGTCTGCTCTGGGCAAGATGGATATTCAGATCTCCTGCTGCTTCTTTTGCTGGGGTCTTTGTCTCTTCGTCCTTCACTCCCCTGCTTTTTGTCTACTGAAGTGAAGAAAAACCTTTGTGCTTACTGTCTCTAGCCTTCCCAGGGGAAAGGTCTTGGGAGAAACCACGACCGTATCTTGCTTTTGGCAACGGATACCTCTCATCAAATTTAGTGACTAGTTCAGACCTCTGGATCTCAAGGGATTCACATATTTTCTTCTTCTCATATCATTGTCTCACCTGACATCCATGCACAGTTGTGTTTATTACTTACTCAGCTTTTGGCATGGTTCTAAAATAGAGATCTTTTTCTTTGTCTGAGTAATTTGGGGGGGAAACCCCAACCCTAATTTTCCAATGAGTATTAGCCATGTTCAAAAGTTGTCTTTAAATGCGGAATTGAAAACCAGCTTCTACTGACACAGTGTGATATTTAAAGCAATCTCGACTGACCATACAAATCACATTAGTTATTTTGCTAGCTTGCTATTGCCTGCTTTGCCATAATTTTACAGCAAGGCATATTGATGAATCCTGCTTTTCAGTAGCAGCCTTCTAAGAATTAAGCTTCTAAACTGATCCAGCTTTGCTTTCTCATTTTGTAATCATATTCTACTCGACAGTGGAAGCTTGTTTTATCTCATACCTTCCTGCTGTCCCTGGTGAGGTTGCCTTATCATAAATTCATTAATTTCCTTGTGATAGTCCACTGAAATGACTGGTTTGGTTTTTCCTCTCTGTTTTGGTAAAACTTGCAAAGATTTCTAATGAGTTGAAGAAGCGTTTTACAGAAACTGTGCTCGTTTCTCCATTTCTAGCCTGACTTTTTTTGCAGAGCTTTGTAACCTGGGAGTAAGCGATTGTATTAGGAAATACGTGGTGGGAGCCATCTGGGACAGGGTAACCATACAGGTTTCTTCTGCTTTTAGCTTTTGGGATTTTTTAATCTTCTAGCTCAGACAAAAAAATTCAAGTAAAGTCACAAAGCCCATCCGTTTCTGGAAGCAGCGATTTTTCATTTTTTATTACTATAGCTTTATGGTTTGCTCTTAGGCAAAAATAAGTGAAAGAATAGAGTGTTGATCATGTAATTCTCATGCAACCTGTCTTTGGGACAATGCAGCTACAAATCTCACTGTTATTTGTAGGCTTTTTGAAGCTGAAATGTATGGAGTGGGTAATATTCCTGTCTTTCTTTGAAGTATCTTCTTTTTACTGTCGGCTCCAATCTCAGCTGGAGGTTTTGGTGGTGTTTCTGTACTAGTAATCTTGTCACTGTGGGCCAGTTGTTCAGCCTACCTCTGTTTTGGTGAAACCAAAGGTGGTACTTGGGGTTGATCAGGAGAAGATACTTGCATAGTAATTGTAGGGCATCCCACCTCTCTGGATGTAGCAGATGGAAACTGAATTTTTTTTTCATACTTGCTGGGGATATGTCTGGATATATCTAATAGTGATCATTTTCAGTTGAATACTTCAATTATTTCGGCACATCAAGAGCAGTTACTATATGCAGTGAAAAGATTACAAAGCTTGTAGGAACAAAAAACTCAGCCTTTTATACCCTTATGAGGGCTACCTTCGTGTCAAGACAAGTTTTATGCAGGGATTAAGCACGAAATATTGTGAGCGACCGTTCTGTAGAGCAGCTCGGTGGAGAGTCCCTGAGAAAAGAATCACATCTTGGTGCAGTTGGTTTGTGGTGGAAGTAGAGTAAAGCCACTGTGACAGCGGCTGTCTTGTACTTGATTTTAGAGCAATAAATCCCCCATCACTGTCACAGGCAACTTCTGTAATGAGAGTGACATGAAAATTTTGAAGATGAGAATTCTTTCACTCTTTTTCTTTGTAAAGGAAACAGCTTTAACAGAGGTTCAGGTGGCTGCAGGATGCACGGTGACTGTGCAACGACAGTGTGTGAAGCGGCTGAGACTTGCCACCAATAAAAAAAGTGGTTTTTGAAGGGAAAATCCAATATTGCCAAACCAAAGATGGTTACTAAAAGTAAAAAGGCACCTCTCAGAAAGAGGAAACGATCATAAAACGAGGAAACCATCATAAAACAAGGAAGCTTGGAAAGGGCATGAATTCTGTAAAGTTGAATGTGAGGATGAAATAGGAAAGTCTTCTTCAGAGATTGAAGATCAGCTTATTAATGGCTCTAAGGAAAAATCACTGTTGAAACTTTTTCCAAATAGATTGGCTTCCAGGTGTAAAAGGAGCATTTAATAAAGATAGGAAGGAAAATGTAGAAACTAAACTATTTCTTCGCATGTGAGAGGATTGTAGAATGATTGTATACCTTGGACCCTTTTTCTTAGAGAAGACTTTCCTGAGGAACTGTCTCAAATTGAAGTGTCAGTGCAATAGGATTTATAATTAATTGGTGAAAAGAACTGTAAAAAATCATCAGGACCAGATGGTATTAAATCAAGATTTCTAAGAGCATTTGAATGTGAACTTGATGAGCTGCTGACTCTGGTGTGTAACCTATTACTTAAGTTGGCCTTGATGACGAAGAGTAGAAGATTACAAATGGGATGCCAGGATTTTTTCCCTTTTATTGTCTTTTTTCCTTCAGAGCTTGATGAGTATTGCAAGGAGATGCAGACAGTAAATGTACAGGGCATATTGATAGAAACTGTAATAAAGAATAGACTTAATGAGAACGTGGGGAAGAGTCAATATTAGCTCTCAGAGAGGAAAGTTGTTTGAAGGAGCCTGCGAGTGTGTGGGTGTAGGCGAATGAGCTGGCACGGCAGGCGTAGCTTTCCAGGAAGGTTACCAGAAGGTCCCTTGCTAAAATCACTTAACATTTCAGAACTTCCAGGTAGAGCCTCTGCTTGACCAGTCACCAGTGAGCTATAAGCTCTGTGTAGTTGAGACAAATATGGACAAAAAGGGTAAGAAAAAACATGATTTGTGATTTATAGTAGTTTTCTGACTAGGAAGCTCACCTCTGACTCCTGCACTGGCACTGGGGTTCTCAGACAGGGGTTTGAATGTCCCGGCAGAAATACTTTAGAACTCTTCTCAGAGCAGTCAGATGTTCAAGCAGAGAGAACTAAAGGAGGATGGTTAGTGCCTGTTAGATCCTGTAACATGGAAAATCCATAACTGACAATTGTTAAAACTGATGCAGAGGGATTTTTTGATACTGCTACTGTTTTTACAGTTTGCTTGCTGTAGGCCACTTTGAGAAGAGGGGGCTTAGCTGTGCTTTTGGATCTGGTGTGGTCACCAGATGATTCTGGCTGGCTCATGCTGGCAACAACTCAGTTAATACAGCAGCATTACAGGAGGGCGCAGTGGGATGTAATTCTGTGGCATGCAGATATATAAATACCTATTTTCTTCTCAGGGGTGGAAAAGAGAACATGTGGGTTCCCCTCTGGGTATTGTAGTCTTAACTTCAGCTTCTACAGCGCCTGAAGTTATTTGAATAAAAATATTTAAAGGAAAGAATAGAAGCCTTTTAGAACATGTGAATCTTGTGCATTATGACAAGATAATGAACATCTAGCTTCTTGAAATCATTCCTTTTTTCTGCCACATTCATGGGGTTTGAAAGTAAAATGTTCAGAGGCTGTAGAGAGGAGAAGAAACAAAGATGGTGTGCTCAAGATCAGGAATTCATGTTCCTAAGCTTACCTATTTTCTTGGTGTGAGGGAGCAGAAATGGGTTTGAGCTGCCTGTCTAAAACCTGTTCTGATGTTCTGGCAATAGCTGTCTATTTAATGCTGTATTTTAGACATTCGATGTCCTGGCTTCTTTACCTTGCTTCTCATTATGGTTGAAGTGTTGCTTTTGATAATCACTGTATTGGGCATAGAGCAGTTCCTTCAGAGGCACGTGCTGTTCACGTTGCACAGGAGGGGTGTTACACACGTTGTTATTCCTATACTGGTGTGCAGAAAAGGGACTGCAAATCCTGGAGTGTTTATTACCATTCAGCAGCACTTTCACTTGAGGTTTGTGATGGAATTTGCCAGCTCCTATAGGACCACTCTTACTTAGTATTTCTGGCAGCGTATATTTGCTTTTGTTACAAGAAAAACTCCCGGAAAGCAGTGGTGTGTTTACAAAATGAAAAGTGTTTCATCATGGTGTCTGCAGCTTATAAAAGGCTTTGGGGACTGAATGTGTGCAAGTCTGTATATGAAGCAACCTTACCTTGAATGGTCTGTATCAACACAGGTTGTAGTGGGGCTCTTTTCCCCTCATTTTCTGGCTCCTGACTCCACCTTTCTGCTCTTGATAGGGCTGGCTCAGCCTGGGATGGCTTCTGGATTTAAAAAAAATGTTCAGGGAAATGTGTTGTTCAATAATTGGCAATAATGTAGATTATTCATTTTTTTCTTACTTCACTAACGTTGTACTGGAAATGCATCATTTTTGTGCAGAAGATAATGATATGCATCTTCTGCTCTTCTCAGGTGGAGACAAAAAAGACTTAATTGCTCATTTTAAGGGTCTTGCTTTTCCTTTTCATCAGTGGAACTTCAATTAGGGTTATTTCCGAATAGGAGGAGAACTTGCACTAGTTAAAATAAGGAAAAGAGAAGTGGAAATAATTTTTATATACATCATGTATTTGAATAGAGTGTGTTGACTGACATACTGTAGAATTAATAAGGAAATATTTACATAGTAATCATTTCTGGAATTTGCTGCAGGAAAGATTTAATTTTTTTCCCTCCTACCACAAGAGATGCCAGCCTGATCAAAATATAATGATATGTTTACCAACAGTAACAGATCTGCAACACAGAATAATCTTAACCAGCTTGTATTTCAGTAGAATGTAGGATTGCTTGTTTGTAGGATCAGAAGCTGTTGCTCTCACGGTACCCTAGTCTGGTATTTTCTGCTCACTAACTTGCCTTTTCCGTGGTGTTACGTGAGGGGTACTTAGTGGCTTGCTGGGGGCAGCCTGCCTGCTGTGGCTCTGGCCTCTGCAGCAGGGCTTGCACACGTGCAGGAGGCCATCTTCTCTCCCCTGCTTAAGTGTGACTGTACTAACTAGATCTTAGTCCTTTATAAATCTTACAAATCCATTTTAATTCCTCATAGGAGTTGTGGAGGCTTGTAGGGGCTAAAAAGCTTTTTTTACTAGAGGGATGCTGTTACGTTTACTGTCTCATTGTCAGGAGCAAAAAAAAAATCAAAAAGCAGTCCTGAATTGTCAGGAATCCACATGTGCTGAATATGCCATCCAGGCCGCTCTGGCGTTCCCAGCTGTTGGCGTATGAGTTTTCTTGTGCAAGGGAGATACTTAGTTGCGTTATCTGGGAGTCATTACAGCAGTCTGAGTGAGGCAATGCGACTGTAATAGTTACTCCCCAAATCAGTTATCTGTTGGAGCACTTGCCTCTGGCATTAGGTTGATCTAAGGGAAGTCTCTCCATTGGATATGAAAATTTGTTTCTAAATTAAAAACAAAATAATTTAGCCGTGAAATAAAATGCGTCATTCCTTGTGCCCTCATCTTCATGTTATTGAAGTGCCTGTAGTGAAGCTCAGATGGAAAAACGATGTTGAGGTCAATGTCAGGAGCTAGAATTTAACTGAAGAAAAACATTCTGGGAGAATTTATTCGGGAATTAAGAAATACTTCTGACCTTTCAGGTTTGCACAAGGCACTGGGTGACACCAAAGATCTTTTTTTTTCTTTTGGCCTGCAAAGTAAAACAAATTTCCTTGCTGTTCCTATCACCCTGCTGTCTCTTCTTGTCACAAACCTTCTTTTAAAATTTAACTGGTGTCTGAACAGCAGTTTCACTGATATTTTTTGAGACGAGGATACAGAGAACTGTGTGTTCACTTACCTGCTTCCTTTACGTTCTGGTTCCTTCACTAGTTGTCCTTCCTGGTTTACCAGCACCATTTTTCTTTCACCGAGATATGTGCTGAAGAAGCTTTTAAAGAGAAACGCAGTGCCAGTGCCACTTCAGAATTTGCTCTATTTTTTGCTGTTTTACAAATACGTGTCACATCCGGTCCACTGCTTTCGCAGGCAGTTGCATCAGAGCCCTCCTTGTCATCATATCAAGTACCACTTAAATTCTTTTGGTGGCTGTTGCTTGCTGGATGGGTAAAGTATTCACAATAAATTAAAAACACATAGAAGTACAAGAATATGAAAAAAGGTCCAGTTTTTAGAATAAATGTGTTCAAGGAGCCTTTGTAAGGTCTTGTTTCGAAGTAAGGTTTTGTGTATGTGTGTGACCAGGGCTGTGCTGAGCCTCACGTAATGCAAGCAGCAAAAATGCTTCTCTGGAGCTTTTCTCTGAACTGTGTAACTTACCTGTTCTCCATCTAATATACCAAATTTTTACTTTCTTAATAATTTTCTACATGAGTGTCTCAGAAATTCTTCTTGTCTCCTTCTCGAGTGCATAGTTTTGTATGTAGTACTAAGTATTTGAGTCTAGTATTTGTTATTTTTTCTTAAGATTACAGTGTTCTTAGTGTGTGACAGATGTTATTCTCTACACTGACATTTAGCAAACTTGAGTAGTGTTTTCTTTTTGTCTTTAATTTGCTTTTATTTATATATATGTGTGTGTGTGTATTTATATAAAATCAGGCATATATGTCTCAGGATAAACCCCTGGGAAAAAATCTTTTAGTAACCACTACAACCTCTCTTTTCTTGTTTGTATTTGATCTTTTGACTTTAACCCCCTTCTTTGTCTTAGGATTCTTATAATGTTTTTTTATTTTCTCCCACTAAATTGGTTATTTCCTCCATAACATTGTAGTGTTGTTTTCTGATAGCCGGATAAACGAGACCTACCGCATTATGTTTAGAAAATACTGTGTTTTATTTGCAAAACATTACTGGGAAAATGTGGCATGAGTTACTGCTGGTTAACCTAAGTTGTGTCTTATCCTGCTTTTTTTTCTTTTTCTGCAGGTCTCTAATTATCTGTCTTTTGAAATGTTTTAAAACATTTCATTACTCCTGAGATCAAATCAGCCAACATTTAGATAACAAAATTAGTTTTTCCTTTTTTTTTAAACAGACATTTGCATTTGCTATTCTGTAATCCTCTGGTACCAGTCTAGCTTGATATATTTGCTATCAGACCTGCAGTAATGACACCCCATGTGAGTGTTTGAAAGGGTTTTTCTGGGTCCCAGAGCTGCAGTGCATTGAGGATTGTAGAGCTGGGCTTACCCTCTGGATACAGTAATTCCCTGAGTGCCTTCAGCATCCTGCTTTCATCCCCCCTTTCTCATCACTGTTGCAGTCACTGAAGGCTGATGCAACCCATCCAAGTGGTTTTGGATAATTCATCCATGCATTCAGCAATACAGTTTTCTTCCAGTTTGCTCATAGGGCTTGAGAATGAACCATTTTTAGTCCATCCCCTTAATGCAAAAGAAACCGAAACTTTGGCAGTTGCCGTTTTGTTCTTGGGCTGCTTGTTCTTTGCCCATCAGTGCTTTTCTCCATTTCTTTTGAGTTTCGTGCTTGTTCTCCCAGTCTTTGTGGAGCAGCTCTGTTTGCAGCAAGGTGTGGAACCCTTCTTTCAACAAGTTTTTCACTGGTGATTAGGATCAGCATTCCAGAGAGCTTTTACACTTTTGTGCTAGAGAAATGCCAAGTTTCTCCTTTAATAGGAAAGTAACAAGTAAACTTGCCTTGCAAGCATGTACATGTGCATCCGTGATTACCTGTACAAAATCACGCATGCTGCAGGAGCCTAAAATAAAAACACTTTAGTCCAAATGTGCTGCAAAACTTACTTAGGGATAGAGGACATTTATAGCCAGCCTAACATTCATTAGTGTAGCCTGGCTGCTTTTTTAATCCGAGTTACCTTTCCCATGGTTGTGCAGATTTTAAACTGGTGGGAGGACATTGACATCTTCAGAATATGAACTGTAGGCCTAATTAGTTGGCAGCACTGAGCTTACAGGACAGAGGAGCAGTTCTCAGGGTCTTTCTTGGTAAGTAAATGTACAACACACTGAACCTTTGAAGCATGGCTCTACAGAAGGTGTCCAGTGAGAATGCATTCCTAATTGCCAGCAGCACTGGTTAACAGGTTGTCTAAGCAATTTAATGGCCCAACTTCAGAATAGGTTTAATATATTCTTGTCACCCCATGTGAATAAATTGATATACTGATGAAGATAAAGCTGCCTCATTATTCAAATATTGATAGTAGTGGGGTTTTTTTTCTTGTTATCTTTCTTTCTATTTTTATATTCTTTTGTACTGCTATGCATATTCATGTTCGTGGCCACTCAGTGGGAATAAAGGACCTGAAGAAGGTCTTTCTCCTTGTCCAAGGAAGTAAATATTTCGTAACTTGAGATAAGCAAGAGATAACATTTTATTTTCATAAATAATGAAGGCTCCAGGATTTATTTTGAAACAAGGCATACCTTGCCAGCAGACTTTTAAGACAGTGGTGTAATCAGTGAGTATTTGGCTGGGTTCCATGTTACATATATTTTGTTCAGAAACCCAGATTCAGTGTATTACAGATGATATTTTTGGAGGATGAGCATTCAGTAAGAAAAAAATACCAGAACAGAGATTGTATGCATAGTCTTTATAGCTGCAGGTCTTAGTGGTTATTTAGTAAATTGTGGGGGTTTTTTTATCTCTACACCTGTGATGTTGTAGTGTCAAGTTTTATTGTCACTGATGGTGGTTTTCTGTTGGTGGTGACCTTACTCATCTTGGAGACAGGTTCTACACTTCAGTGTCAACCCTGGACAGGCTTTCAGCTTGGATTTATGGGTTATGGTTCCCTCCATCCTCCACTGTAACATGTGACAAATGCCATTACTAGTCCTTAAACATAAGCTGTCTTAGACTGGAAGAAAAAATCAGTCACAGTAGTGTGCCTTTTGGGAAGATAAATGTGGTCATGGAAAACAACTTGAACTTGTGGTTAGTTTTGTTTGTTTGTTACATGCTTTGAGTGTTACAAGTTACATTGCTGAATGTCTTACTGCACTGAATATGTGAAACTGAGGGGTTTTTACTTAATTTTTATTGAGATGGTATCCAAAATGGAAGATCTCCCAGTTTTCTCTTAATACAGAAGAATATCCCACTAGGCTTATAAAACCGTTGGTGGTGATAAGAAATGAGTCTTGCAAATAAAAATCTGCAGATTTAATGTAGAAGTTTAAAACTGCAAAGGAAGAATAAAATGAGTGGGCAAGGGTGCTCATAGAAATCTGTGGTTCCTTGGATTGCTTTGGTAAAGAGGCAAGTGGCCTTTAGTTAGGGCCTTTGGTGAATGTAGTTCTTGTTGAAAATGCAAAGAAAATGAGTGGTTATAATTCCCCCTTTCTAGACTAGCTGTATCCTACCTGCCTTTAGTGAAAGACCTTTGTGTTTTGGCAATATGGGAATGGCTAAACAAACCAAGAGGACTTGAAGGGGTTGTATGAGTTCTTGCTACTTCATCCCTTGTAACAATTCTTTTTCAATTGTCTAGAAAATGGTAAGAAGGTAGATGGCTTATTATTCCTCTGCCACAAATTGTTAATGTTGAGGATTATAAATTATATTACATAATGCTAGTTAGGGTTCATGTTTCAAAGCATGTAGCTGGTTCTCAGAACTGTTTAAGTATTTGCTCCTTAAAGGAGGGAGCTCCTGTGGTAGCTACTATTTATCTTTATTTGCTCCCTGCCTAGAGGGATTTCTCAGTAGTTAGAGAACTAACTAACTGTATCTTTAACTTGAGGACTTCCCACTCTTGCCTTGATTGCTTGTTGTATTTCTTTGTTGCATCTTGCCTATATTAGATCATAATGTCTTCAAGACAGGAACTGTATGGTGGAAAATCCAGGATCATGGGGTATGATCTTGGTTTAGAACCTTCGGGCAATATTAAAATACAAATAACTATGCTTGAAAGCTGTTTAACATGTGATCTAAACTGTTACAGGGCAGCAGTTTACATTCTGCTTGAGCTTAGCAATATACCGTCAAGTTCAAACAAGTTGGAAACTGACTGTCCTGACTTAAAGTCCTTGCTCTGTAATTTACCTGCTTCTCGAGTGCTAACCAAGCTCTGTTATCAGCAAAGGAAGCACGAACAGGTATGCTAATACAATATTTATTTGGGGATTTTAGTTACAGGAAAGCCAGAGAATTCCAGTATTTCCAGTGGCAGTTTCTTCACCATAGAACAGCTCTTCACAGTGGGATTTTTTTTTATGTGCAGAATATGCAGTGCAGATTCAGATGCTGTAAAAGCAGTAGAGCTTTATTTAAAAAACTAATTTCTTCGTAAGGGTAGGCACTGAAAAATTGGACCACAACATTCCGTTTTATGCACATGTTAAAGCGTAGTAAACAGCAGCACTATTGCATTCTGTTTCTCAAATGATCAGATAATGTAATTTTTAATAACTTGTCAACTACCAGTAACAGGCAGCTGTGTGCAATTTGTATAGGATCCTCAAAAGTCTTCAAAGTGGAAAAATGTACAATAAAATATCTGTGCAACATGCAATGCATTATTTAACATCGTAAAGTGCTGTAATGCTGCAAATTTACAGCTGCCTATAAGGCACATTAATAGGATGGTAAGTTACCTTCAGAATGAATTTGCCTGGCGTGGGAGTCTCTCCATGCAGCCGCCTGTGCCTCTTTCCTGTGAGCAGAGGGGGTGCCAGGCTGAGCCTGCTGCCAGCACCTGTGGAATCGAGACACATCAGGATTTTTTGCACTTGAATTCATTTCTGTGTCCACTGATCTTGTGGCGATTATGAGGACAATGGAAAAAAATCTAAACAGAATTGAACAAACTCCACTGGTGCAGCTGGTTGTCCTTACTCAAAAGTCCATTTTCTGTTGGCTGATAGGTTGTCTTATCGGGAATTAAATTTTTCAGCTGAGGAAGCCATCGAACTGGAAATGCAAGAGAAACAGGGTTAAGGTTAACCGAACTGCTGGGAAAAAAAGGGGTATTAAAAACATTCTGTTGGCTTTCCTATGGGAGGAGATGGCTCATCACTTGACTTGCACGGGGAAACATTTGCTATACTGAATGTTACTGAAGAAATTACTGTGTTTGACAAATTTGTACGTAGGGTAGGGTTGTGTAAAGTCATAAACAGGAGAACAATTAAGGGACATCTGAGGCAGAGTTTTTATGTGAAATTTAATTTAAAGTTCTGTAAAATGGACAGTGCTGCTACAACACAATTTGTTCTTGCAGCACTGTGTCTTTACAGCCAGCCTGATTGGTTTGGAGATAAGTTGCTGAGTTT
Source organism: Machaerirhynchus nigripectus (assembly GCA_013397975.1). Taxonomy (NCBI): domain Eukaryota; kingdom Metazoa; phylum Chordata; class Aves; order Passeriformes; family Dicruridae; genus Machaerirhynchus; species Machaerirhynchus nigripectus. The sequence goes on along the minus strand of VZRQ01006006.1, from coordinate 1,745,913 downwards.
TAGTACTGGAGGAGCAGGCAGGGTTGTTACTAAATAAACCTGATGGAGTGGCAGTGAGTCCTGCAGGTGGTTCCGGGCTGTGGTGGAGCTTCAGTCATACCTAGTGGCAGGGATGGGGGTGTTTTGGCGTGAGGATTTGGGACAGAGGTCTCTTTTGCCTACTGGCCATTTGCCCGAGGAGAAAACTGAGCTATGGGTTTGTTGGTGGTTTTTTTTTTTTTTGTTTTTAGCATGATGGGAAACTTTGAGAAAGAAGTGGGCTTTGGCAGGGAGTTTGTGATACCTGAAGGCAAGACAGTTCTCTGGCCTTTGTGTGCACCACTGTCATGTCAGGTGTACTTTGTTGGGCTAATACTTGGCAAATTCTGTCCCCCCTACTGGGGTTTTCAATACTTTTTTGTTTGTTTTTCTTTTTTAAATACTTGTTTCTTCGGACAGTTTGGGGATGGATGAAAGCAAGTTGGATAATAAGGGGTAGTCGTAAAACAAAGGTAATAAAGATGTAACACCTGAGTGGGGCTTGTGCATTAGGGCAGATTGCTTCTAAATGACAGACTGATTTTCAGAAAAGACACATTGATCCTGGTGCCCTGGCAGGAGTCCATCCTGTCGCTGCAGCACTCCTGGCACGCACCAGAGAGTGGATGCTTGGAAACCAAAATACTGAGCTTTAGGGGAGTGAGGAATTGTAACCCCCTTGGAAGCTTTTCAGATTATCGTGTTGTTTCTCTGGCGCATTTTAGAAATCTATCCCAGGATTAAATTTCCAAATGGCTGTATAAACTATCTTCAGGTCTTTTTAAAGGATGGAATCACATAATTAAAGATAACATGACAGAACGTCACACACCATGTTCATATATAATTTTCTAAATGTGATTCACCTTGGGTAGGAATACAGCTATAAAATTGGCTGGATAGATAGCTGAATAGTTCAGCATGAATTTTTGTATTATCACAATTAAAAGGAAGCAAATTTTGGGAAAATGTGGATTGTTAAAGCTTGATTTTGTTTTGAATGCCAGAGAAATCCAGTATGTTATTGAAAAAGAAAGAAGTAATAGGGCCCTGGGAGATCTTAAATGTGAATATTAGCAGCATGTTTCTGGGGGTAAAATCCTCCCAAAATGTGAGCTGTGTCTTGGTGTTACTCTGTAATTGCCCCTTTGTTGGCTGTCTGGGAGAGATCACAGGGCTGAAATTATTACTTTGGCCTCGCACAGAGCCTAGTTTGGGCTCTTTCATTGCAATGTTTGCTTTTTAATAAGTAATTCACTCTGGGAAATTACTTCTCCAGATCTCTACAATTGGTGAGGAGAAGCCTGAGAATTAGGTGAAACATATAAAGATGTGAAATCGAGGCTGAAACCTAATATCCGGAAAGGCTTTCTGTTAGCATGGAAGAAATGGAGTTAAAGCAAATACAACTTGAAACTTGTGTAAAGGAGAGGGGGGAAGGAATACTTTGTGAGTTTCAGGAGCACCACTTGGATAAGTATGTTTGAGAAGAAGAGTACTGCTTGTCCCTCAGTTTTGTTCGGACTTTGATGACAAGTAATTTCTAAGTAGTCTAGAGTATGGTGAAGCAGACTTCTAGGTTATTTCCAAAAAGTACAGGGCAATTTTATGATGTGAAATTGTTCATTTGCTACTTGTGTTGTTAAATTTTGCTTGTATTCAATAACTAAATCCATAAATGTGAACAAAAGTAGCCTCCCTAAAATGCAGCTTTGCAATTTATTTTCAGTTTGCATTTGCCTTTTTGATAAAATTGTGAGTTTGGTGAGAAACTTCTCATGGGTACAAGCTTACTAAAAAAACCCAAAACTTTGTCAAGTACCACTGTGCTCTTTCAGTAGTTACTAATATTATGAAATAACATTCCAAAGCAGTAGTAGGATGTGTTTTGAGTGTTGCCTGCCTTTATCTACATTGAATTTGTACACCATCATCCTGGTGGGCTAAAAGACATATCCTGTTCCTTACATGTGCAGTTCCTGCATATCTATTCAGGGTTTTAGAAAACCTTTTCTAGCAGTATCTGTAGTGCTGTTGGAGTCTGTTTCCTAACGCAGTGCAAGGAGTTTACCTCAAAAGCAGCCTCTTGTTATTGAAGAAATTGGTTGCAGTGAAAAGGCATAAATATTGAGAAGATACTTCTCCGGCTGGATACTTGGAGGAAGCCTTTGAAGCCTTTCGATTTACGTTCTGTGTTTTGTACTGCACTGTTCTGATAGTGGGAGTAAACAGTGGTGGGTGAAGAGAAGGCAGAGCTTGGCGTTACTTGCTTGCAGGTGAACGTGGACTGGTCCCCATGTTTGTAATTTGGTTTCACCACAGATTTGAGTGTACCTTTACAAAAAGTAAAAACCCAGGAGGCTGGTGAATGCAGTGTGGAGTTAAGACTCATACACAGGTGTGTCAGTGGGAATTGCTGAAGGAACAAGTGGGCTTTGCCAACCCACTGGTTGAGTAAGGCCTGGCCAGCACGTGGGTGAGGTGACCTGGAGTGCAGTCTTGCTTGGGTTTTGATGGGGGACAGGCCTTCTGTCAAAATATGTCAATATTCATCTTTCTGGAATAAAAGCAGATGTTTTTGATCGCTTAAAGAGAAGTAAAGTTGAATTGCATACAGCTGGAGCGTCAGTCTGTCCCCCGTTGTATCTGGGGTCTGGAGTGTGCCCTCGTATGGGTGCAAGGAGGAAGGAGGAATACTGCATTCAGCATTCATTCTGATCAGCACTTCTTTGTGCAAACACAATGCAAATATTAAATTACTCTTTGTTTTATTTTGTTTGTTAAACGTTTGCCTTCACAATGCAGACAAATTGCTGCTGGCACAGCTATTGTCTTTGCAGGGTTACTCTGGGGATGTATCTGACAGATCTCTATTGCGACACATGGAGGAAAATTGTGAGTGGTCTCCTCTTTCAGAAAATGCAAAAGCTTTTTACTTGGTTTTGTTGTATTTAATTAAAATAAATACACCCAGAGGCTTGAGCAGTTGCTGGATGTTTAAAAAATAGAAATAGGAAGATTAAACAATTGAAAAAACATTGTAATGCACAAACTTATTATACAAAATGTATAAACTTATGTTAATAGGATGATAAAAATTCAGGGGGAAAACTGGCTTGAGTATTTAAAAGTGTATCTTTAAATCCATTGGCGTTTGGATCCTGTGCCCCCAGGAAAAAAATTGGTTAAATATTTAAACGTGTATCTTTAGAGCCATTGCCCTTTAGATCCTGTGCCCTCTTTCTTAGTTAGTCTTTATATTTATATATTTACTTAGTCTTTATATTTGTATACTTAGTCTTTATATTTATATTTTAAAGTATTTAGCTAATAATATTTTATATTGCCTTGTAGAAAATTGAGTTGTATTACAAAAGTCCTAATTTTTTTCCTGTGTATGCATCTCATGAACTTGGGTTAGAGTTCTGCATGTGAATTTGATGGAATCTTACTGGTTTTGTTTAAGGGCTTTATTGGATTAAAGAGTGATGGTTATTTCGTTACTTTCAAAAAAAACCTGTTAGTAAAGGACATGGTTGCTGTTCTTTTATTTAAAATTACAAGTTACATAAATGGTCTGACAGAAGTGAGAAGAAAGTTTTATGTTTTTTCTTTTCTGGATGGTTTCATAGTTTAAGCTGTCTGCGGGCAGAAGCAGAGTTGTGGCCTTCATGTGCCTTGGCCAGCAGTGCAGGTGATGCTGGCCTCCTGCCCAGTTAGCGGTGCAGGCTGCAATGGTCCTTGCTGAGGGATTTTATGTGTTTTTTTACTGTAGATAACAAAGTGAATTTGGTTTCTGTGGTCCTCAGGTGTCTTCTGGAAGTAGATTGGTGAGTGCTGCTGAGATGAAAACAAGAGATGCTGGTCTGCTTGCCAGACCTGCAGAGGACTCTCACCCAGCTCTCTTGCTTCTGGAGAAAAGATCACGGGCATTTAGGAAATTTGAATGAAATACTGGAGGCTTTCTCAGTATAAGTATTGTAAGCAGAGATCAGAACATTTCACCCTTTGGTGTCAGGAGGTGGCATGCATTGAGGTCTAAGTGGCACATCTACATATTTCAACAAAATACACTGCCTCTCCTGCTTTCACATTTACTTTTAGGTTTCATTGGCAGACAGATTGCCTTTTATGTCCTTTCTGCTCACATTACGCCAGAAGGTTCCTTTGCAGAAAATAAATTTATAGTCACTAGCTGATAAAGGTCTTTCCACAGTGATCCTGCAGAAATGTTCTTGGAGTCATCCTTTGTGTTGTGGTGGCATCGCTCAGCCATCTCTCACCAGAGGTGACAGTCTACCTGCAGTATTTAATGTTGTATCTTTCCACTGCAATTTTTCAGACCACATCAAGGAGAAACTGAAATTTGTAAATGAAGACCTCTTGGATAAGTTGGTCCAAACTATTTTGCTGACTTGAGCTAGGCAGTCTCATTAAAATGCTTTTTTCAAGTAGGAGCTACAGGTTTATTTGGTTATGGGCAACCTTTGTGTAAGTGCTCAAATGCATACATGTGTGCATGTACAATATTTACTCTTCAAAACCGACATTCAAGCAAAGAACAAATCACTGGTGTTCATGGTGTGCTGCTGTGATTTGATGCCAGTGAGTGCCAGAGCTTTTCTGTGGTTAGCAGTGCCATTGTTTGCCAAAGCAATCCCATGTTTTGATAACATTACTTTCAGATTTTGCAGAACCATAATCAGTTTACATGTGTAAGCTATTCAAGTTTTTAAAGTCTATCAAATCTGCCATTTTACATGCTTCCTTCTTTTTGTGAATAGAGGTAGGCGAATGAAAAATAGCCTAGCAATCAGAAATTGTTCTTCACAAAAGGCCAGTAGTGAAAGTGGAGATGTGAAAACACTTAAGTAGCAGAGGTAGTGTATGGCATGATAAAAAGCGCCAACTTTTTTGTCTAGCATTCAGTTAAATTGAAAAAAAATCTTTTGATATAATGAAAGAAAACTGCTTTTGTCTGCCGTGTTGTAGCATTCTGAACAGAATTAAAAAAAGAAAGCGCAACTGATTTGCCATAATTTGCTGAATTCTACCTCTTGATCTTTTGCAAGAACAGACTATTGTCTAATAGTGAAGTAAGAATTCTGGCTACGCATTTATTGTGTTAATATGGTTAGGAAAAAGTACTTTAAGGTTTTGTTGAAGCTTATCCAGAAACAAGATGTATTGTGATGACCTGAATATCTTAATAGCAAATTTTTCATCTTGTTAATAAGGAGGAAATGTAAAGAATATTATCAGAATAGTCTGTCTGACATGCAGAAAATGTTAAACTTTATCGCATGGCAACAAAAACAAACTCATTTATGGCTGCACAAAAAAATCATTATGTCCTGTGTTTGCCTGCTATAAATTTGATTTATTCCTCTAGTAATTATAGCTGCTGATTTGGTAGAAGTTGAAAACATTTCTTTTCCCCAGGAATAACAAGACTTCTGCGTTACCATTGCTACTGTATTGCAGTACTTTGAACTTGCTTAGCAGACATGACAAAAGGCTTTAATTAAAATACTAGTGAGATAAAAAAATAATTTGTCTGCATTAACTTTGTACGTTTCTCGTAATTCTTTAATTCTTGTAATAAAGGAAAAATATCATGACAGCGGCAAGAAGTTGTCCTCCCTCCTTTCTCTCCCTCATCAGTAAAAGATTGTGTTGGAGCTCTGGGATGTTTTGCTTAATCCCACTGCGGGCTCTGAAGTATCATTCAGATGTTCCTTGCCTGGTGCAGGATGAGGAGATACTTAGAAGGCTTCAATTCACCAGCAGGAGCACAATCCCAGCGTGGTTAAGGATAGGCTGAAATCTATTCAAGCACCCCAGCCTTCCCAGCTCCCAAGTAATTCTGAAATAACTCACTCTTGAGTTTTATCCCATCTATGAGCATTCTGAAATTAAAGACTATTAGCTACAAAACCAATAGAATAGCTCAAGGACCTCTAGGAGTATTTCTGCCAAATATATGGTGATTTTGGTGTAATGCTAAAAATAGAGAACATTGTCAGAGTTCATTAAATCTTTCCACTCTATTTCTTTTTTTTTTTTGCTACTTCGTAATAAATACCTCATTCTCTAAAACATGATTTAAATAATGATGTAAATCAAGCAGAAACTTTGAAGTAAATCGGTTCCTTTGATCTTACCTTGTTACATTTCTCAAAGGGGAGGTTAATTATTAGTAGTTTGGTAATTATTAGATTGCCTTGATTTTTACTGCTAAGTACAGCTTTTATGGTAAGGTAACACCTTTTGTCAGCCTTCTAAGCCTATGTTATAATTGTCTGACTATGCCAAATAAGCATTCAGGTACTTCATATTTTTGGTAGTAAAATAGTTGTTTAACATACATTGAGTGCTGATTATATAGTTGTATTGATGTCAAAATTTGAATTCAGTTAAAATGCATGAAACAATATTGAATAGTTAACTAAGTTTTTCTTAAATTTATTTGGTTTGTAAATCAAAAGCAAACTTAGTGCATTTTGCTTTTTGAACTGGTAAGGGAGGGCTTTCAAGTTTTAAAATAGTTATGGTATTAATTCTAGATAGTGACTGGAAAATAGTTTTGGCCCCGGAGGATTTTGTAAATGGTAGATTTAATCCTCTTGCTCTAAATGTTTATATCTAGATTGGAAAATGAAAACAAAGCTTCATGCTAAGTTATTTCTTAATTGATTTCTTCTTTTGAGCAAAGCAAGTCTTTGAATTGAATTAACTGGATAAACTGAAACTAGGAAAAAAGCTATTTCTGCATCAGTCAAAAGGTCAATCATTATTTAGAGTTGGTTTAGTGCATTACTTTCAGTTGTTTAACCTGATGATTCGCCTCTCTTGAAGACATGGCAAGCAAATTAGGTTTTTTGAACATATATTGAATTTGAATACTTTTGATACAGAAATTAATTTTAATTTTATGAGTATTTGCAAATATATAAAATACATTGTAATGCTTTAGAAACATAAACCTAATTTTTATTAAGTATGTTAGGACATTATATATGTTTAAAATAAACATTCTGCTTCTCAAGCAAAAATCTGTAACCATGTGAAAAGAAAAATTCATGTATCTGAGAGGTTTTTTTATTCTGTGTCACTTATATAAGCATGTCACAGGATCACAAGAAATTAGGATTTCTTGTATTTGTGATTACAAGAAATAAGAACTCTGACTGTCCAAAGCTGACCGTTGTTATTGTATTGGTACTGTTAAACATCCTTCTGAATATGTAGTGGTGATGCAGCCAGTGTAAGTAGTGTGGGAATCCATGTTGTAGTGTTTGCATTTCAGTGTGTGATGATATAGAGGTGAAATTGTAGAGCAAAATAGATACGTGATGCATTTATTTTACTATTATTACTATTATCGGTATACTCAAATTTTGGTGCTTTAGTCACACATATAAAGTTGAAATACAGGCATTTCTGAGACAGAATTTTGGCTTATTAAACTAGAGTGTTTGTATTGTAAATAACTTTTAAAAGTGCTCTTTATTTTAATACTTTCTGTTATAGGAGATCACTCATTGGGGATTATAATTTATGATAATTTTGGTTTGGGAGTGGGGAAAGATGTTTATTAATTGGAAATATGCTTGTCTAGACTTCATGAGTATATTCATCCACATTTAATATGCATCTATATTAGATGCTCTGTAATAATGAATGTGTGATAGAGTAAATGTGTTAATATGTGTTCACTTTAGACACCTGTATTTGAATTTTAAACTGCATCTCACCTTTGGTAGGGATTGGATGTTCCACTGTAATGCCTGTTGTAGAGAGACAGATAAACATCAGCGCTTTGGTGCATTGGAGGACTGCTGGCACTGCTGATGTGATCTTGGTCTGACTCAGTGAGTTGTGGTGGATTAAAACCAATCCAACCATTCCATTGTATTGCATTAATTTTGTAATGTTTCTTATAACACAGGTTTTTTTTCATTACAGTGAGAATATGCTGTCCTGTGGGGTAAGCCACTGGGCAAACAAAGAAGGCTTAGAGCCGCTAATCCTCCAAAGAACAATCCTAGTCCTGACTTCGTGCTGTCTGTTGGTGTCACTCTTAGAAGTTTGTTTGTAGTGTAGCTGTTCAGATCTCTTCATTTCTGCACCCCAGTGCTAGAGCTGTTCTGCTCTTTTGGTGTTGAGAAGATACCCGTGTGGTTTTCTCTTGTTGTAAAACCCTTCAAAGTTCTCTGGAGTCCCCTAAAGTCAGTTCTGTGCAGTAGTCTGCTTGATGTGGGATTAAAACCTTGCAAAAGAGGATGTGGGGAACCACTGGGCGGTGCTTAGAGAGTGCTCCTTTCTAGCCCATCCTGGACAAAGTGGCAGTAACCATGTTCTGTTCTTTTTCTCTCTTCCAAGCTAGATTAGAATCAGCACAGGCTTTTCTGGGACAGCAGTGTAACTGTGGCTTATACAATGCAGAGAGCTGAGATTTTGAGATCTTGTGTATGGAATGAAATACTCCTTCTGGTTTACCCTTGGCAGGTTTGAAGGTTGAGGTGACTGGGGAATGGATACTTTGGATGAAAAGAGATCCACCCTCTCCAGTACCAGTTACTCTATAAGCAAGAAAAGACACAGTAGGCTGTATAGTAGTGAATTTCTTAAAAAGAATAACTCTAATCCTAATTAGTAATAATTAGCTACTCTTAATTCTTGAAACATGTATCTTTATCCATTAGATTACTTAGTAGCTAATAATAATTTGTATGCCAGTCATCCATGTTTCCTCATTCTGTAAACCTCTGTTAAGTTCTTCAGGATTCCATTTGTATTATCCATTTGTCTAAAAGCTCCGTGCTCTGAGGAGAGGAGGTGCAACATGGGAACCTATATCAGAAAGGAGGTTCCTACTTTTCCTCCTGATTATTTTAGCACTGTGACGAAGAGGGCAAGTGGATGACTCTTTGGAGGAGTGAGAAAAGGTGTGAAATTAGATTTCTAGTGAAAATTACTCTCTTCCAGAGTAATTGTTCATCTTGTTCCAAGCTAGAGCCTTGTTTTGCTTTGTGTCCTCTCTTTTGAGAGAACAGTCAAGGAGCAGTATAGAGTCATATAATAACTTTAAAAAGATTCTAGGAAACCAGAAGGTGAACGTGGCCTACGTGTGCTTGACTGCTGAAAGTCCAATCTCATCTCTTCAGTAAACATTGACAGCAACTGTTCCTGTTTAGTCATGGAGAGTGTTGCTCTGTAATGTTACACGTACAGGAATAAAATGCACTTACGTTGTATCAGCTCCGTGAAGAGCTTCAGCCACTTCTTGTTTTACCAGGCTTGTGCGTGTATTGGTCTGCCAGCCTGGCTGTGTCAGTACTTCTGAAATACAGGAAAGTCTTTAATCTGGTACGTCTCTGAACAAGATGACGTAGCTGCTGCCCTTTGGTACTAGCAGTATCTGTGGGCTGAATATTGACGTGCACCTCTACCCAAGTGATGCGAATCCGTGATTGTTCCCGCTCCTTTGACGTTATCAGAAATGGGGGCGAGAGATGTACAGCTGTGCTTGGATAAAATAGTGGTGTGTCAGTGGGATATATCTGAAAAAATTTAGCCCCCCTCCCTGCAGCAGCATAGACAAGGTAAGTCTTTGACTCAGCACAGGTTTTGCTGATCAGTGGAGAAAGCACTGTGGGAATTACCTTGTTACATTAAACATGTGGCAAGTAAAACATTGGCACGGACCTTATGGGCATCTGTAGTAAAATTCCTGGTCAAACCTTGAGTTGCCCAAGGTGGGGTGTGAATTTTCCTTGTTGGCACAGGATCATCAAAGAATATAGAGGACATAAGCAATGTTCCTAGATTTTATACAAGTGGGAGTAGTGGAGGTGTTGTTTCTCCCTGGAAATCCTTGTAACTTATTCATCAAACTTAGTCATACCTGGCACTTGTAGGTAAGAGGTATTGTTCAGAATCTATTTAGAAATGTTTTGCCTTACGTTGAGAGGTTTGTTTGCTTTGTGCCCAGAATTCTCATCTTTCCACGTCTGACCTGCTCTGAGAACCTATTATCAAAATAACTGATAATGTTTTACAAGACAGTACCAAGAAACCAAATGTTTATCGCTCCTTTTTTTCTTCCTCCGGAAGAAAGCTGTGGAAGGTTAGACAAAGACATGCACGTGTTTTAGTAGTCCAGCTTTGGCTGAAAAAACCTGGGCTGTTGTTGATCTTTTGAATGGTGCCAAGGGGTCATCTGCCTTCCATCTCAAAGGGATCTGCAGCTGGAAAGGTCATCAGAACGCTGATACTCAGTGCATCTCTCTGGTTATACTGGGTCTTAGTTAAGCCAAGCACGAAATGTCAGCTCCTCCAGCTCTAGAAATACTCATGTGACTCAGTGTAGCAAAGGGCCTGGTAAGTATTTGCCGGGTGGTGCCAGAAGAAAGGATGTTTCTGCAGTAGTGTTGTATTCTTTCTAACTTCCTTAGCCTGTAAGGGTGCTGTGTTGGACGGCCTAGAAACTCCAAGTCTGTTAGTCGGCATTCTTGCTGTAGTAGGCAGGAGCAGGGTTTCTTCTCAGCCACATGCCTGGGATTTTTTGAGTGCAGCCTTTTGAGCCCTTCTGAACCATGTGGGGCTCCTCTATACAATCATTGCTTGATTCTCCAAGGTCTAGCTAGCCTTCCACGTGAATCATGCTTTTGTTGTCTTTCGTGCTTTGTAGAGATTGAAGACTGAAGCGATTGCTGAGCTGAGAGCTCCCTTGTGACACAGAATTGCATTTTTCATAGAGAGACACTGGCACTTGAAATCATAAAAGATGGATTTTATTTTTATTTTAATTGTTCTGTCCTTGTGCCCAGCTCCGTTTTACACTTTAGGGGAACCATGATATTCTTTAGATATCCGCAGAGTTCTTGAATAAATTAATGTAGAATTTGGAAAACAAACTCACTTTGTTGTTTATTATCAAAGCAGAAGATGCCTCAACACTAACTCTGTCTGCATAGCTAAGACCAGTGTAGCTCAGACGTGTGCAAATCAAATGCTGCTTCATCTTTATAAATAAGTTTTCTCGCTGATTTGCAGAATATCAGCTTGGTTCTTTATTATACAATATGCAATTTCTGTGAACTAGGTATTCACCAAAGGTAACATTAGACACTGAGCAAATAATTGTTTCCTGTCACACTGCATTAGTAACTGGGAAGAAAGTGTTTCCTAATTTGTATTTGTGCAGAACTAAATATAGCTGTAGTGAAGCTTAACTTCAGCTCCAGCCATTCAAGTCCCTAAGAAATTCAGTACCATGTTTGTCAGTCACTGGGAAAATGACTTTAGATATTCTGTGCATGTGTGTTCCTTGCCCTCCCACTTTCCAGTTTTATAATCTTAGGGGCTTGAATGTGAGGCTGTCCAAACTCTCAGAAAATCCTGATAGTCCTGGGTTATTGCTGTCTGCAGGAACTATGGCAGAGATTTTTTTCTATTAGGAGTTGGAGGATATCAAGCCCTGACTGCATTCTCCATTCCATATTTAGCAAGGACAAGGTTAAAATGTCCTGCAATTATGTTTTCCAGCAAAAACTGCTCTGACTTTTCATCTAAAATCTGTAATTTATTAGCTGTTCTACTCTAGTTGTTCTGTAGAGCTGATAGTGTGATGCACAAGATCTTAAAAAAACCGTTTAAAAAGTATTCAGATTGGGATGTACCAGTGAAATCATGCTGGTAAGAAAAATCTGATGTTACAGGAAGGTGTATTGAATAGAATGTGTCTCCTCCCTGGGAAGCTTACAAGCTGGTGTCTGTGCCTTGGTATCGAGTCTGGCAGCTATGGGATAACAACCTTTGTGCTGCATTTGCGCTGAAAAGGCAGCACTGCTTCCTGAGGTGATGGAAATGCCAAATGCTGCATTTCAGAACTTGAGTCTTTCACCTGGCATCTGGTAGGAGAATGCTTCAGGTTCTTCTCTTCCAGTGAGGCTAAGTGTGAGCCCAGGCTCAAAATAGTTACATTATTTTTTTGTATTTATTTGAATTCATCAAGGTAAGCTCATCCTCCGTGGCCATCTCTGCTGGACACTGAGCAGGAGGAGTGTGTTTAAAAGGTTGGAGGGATCTTCCGTCCAGGGTTTGGAGAGACCAAGACAGTACTTCATCATTCACCTGTGTCACTTCAGCCTTAAGTGTACTACTATCTGTGCTCTGCCCAATTTCATCAGTGCTCTGCCCGACTTTCTCATGTTATCGGTGGTGCACATAATTAGGAGGAGGTTGTTGCTGGTGGGGATGAAGAGGAATCCCATATTGGCTGTCTGTCTGCACCTGTACCTCTTACCTACAGAGAGATCCTTTGAAGAAGTGATCTGAAGAAATCCAAAGAAAATTGCCGAGGTTTGTAACAGCTTTCCTTCTGGCAGTCTGAGGTTTATTTGTACTGTAGGATGTGACAGGCAATTCCTGGTGCCTCGGCTCTGTCTAAAGTGTGAGTGATCGCTGGAAACACGAATGATTGCATTAGCAGCTTTCTTCCCTCCATTGGGGAGAAATTTTCAGTTTGAACTCTCCCCTCATTGAGATCTTTGAAGTTTGGATCTTTAAAATCATTCTGCACACTAAAGACCTGCTAGTGCAGTTGTCATCCTTCCCATCTCTGGAGGACTGGACAGCCTCCCTTCAGAGGCCATTAAAGCTGCTTGTTTCATCCTCCAGAGAGGTCAGCAGAGAAAGACATAAGTAAGTAATTATTCCCTGCCTCTCCTCCCAGTAGCTGAGTGAGCTCTGGAAGTTGAAGCATCATTAAAGCTCTGAGCAGTGTGGACGGTCTGCAAGCCAGCCAGGGAGCCCATGTCACATGGCGGAGGGAGGGCCGAGTAACAGGTGCTATTTAGAAACTAATTAATATTTGTGAGTAACAATGTGCTGTTAGTAAGAAAACAAATCAGTCTGCTTGTGAATATTTATGATGGTGACTTCAGCACTGCATGGATCATGCAGTGCTTTTCCAGCTGCTGCATCTCCTCTTGTGTCACAACATTTCACACTGGGGTGAAAATATTCTCCGCTGTGTGCAGGGCAGCAGCCAGCTGAGCAGCACTGTGGAGTACACACTCTTAGAAGAATATTCTCACCAGTTTGGTATTAGTGGAACACTAGATCCCAGACATTTGAAGTATTCTTTCCTGGCAGAGTAAGCCATACAAATTAGCTTGAGATTTCATCCCCTTAAGAGCCAAACCAGGCACAGAGGTAGTGCTATGTTTGAAGAGAAAGCAGGTGTTAAAGGTTGTTCTACCTCTTAATGTTGTGTGCAAGTGTTTTACAGTAGATCAAACTTGCCTAATGTAATCTTCGTAATGCTTTCATTTAAAAAGCTCCCTGTGGTTTGTATTTGTTGAACTGAAAGAGCAGAATCTACTTTGTAGCTTGGTGAGGTGGGGTGTTCCATTGAACATGTGTTCACGCTGTCATTGGGGAAAGATAATAGGTTTTTAACCTCTGTCAGTGTTGGGATGAGGTATTTATGGAGCTCTGTTGAAGCTGTGCCTAGGCAGGTAACCTTATGATGCAGGTTTTTCACAATTTGCCATTTTCTTGTGATAAGTTGTGGCTTTTCTTGGCCCCTTGCAGTGCCTCTTGCAGCGTCAGCCAGCATGGGAGCTCACCAAGAGATGAGGAATTCCTTGCTGTTGTCAATGCTGCATAAAAAGCTCATGGCTGCTGGTGTTGTGTGTTCAGTAAACACTGTCTTGTAGATTGAAAAAGCAGCCTTGAAGAGTTCCAGAAAATATTCTGGGCTTGGCACATGGAAACTGGCAAAACCCATGGAGGTAGTGCTCATGTTTTCAGCAGCAGAGGTGTCCAGGTGCAGCTGGAGGTGCTGGGCTCTTGTTCAGGGTGCTACAGGGGATGTGCAGCATGGCACTTACTCTTGGCAGCCTCCCCACTGCTCCCGCTGGCCTTGAGTTTAACTTGGGGGAGGAGGGGAGCTGTGTGTGCTTCAGCGTGCTGAAATCCTGTTGGAATGGTCTCTCTTTCGTCACTTGAGGCCTCCAGCAGCCGAAATTAGCAGATGGAGACTGCAGCATGCTGCACGGAGGAGGTTATCTCCAGTGAACTGCCATCACCGCTTTCGTCACTGCTGATTAATTTTTTTCGTTAATGCTTAATCCTCAACAGCAAATACGTAATGGTTATTACGTAATGCCCTTTCCCTCTATAAGCAGAACATCTGTTTCATATAGTTGGTTAAGACATCCAAAACTGAATCAGTGTAAAATTTTACATATATCTGTCAAACAGACGCAAAGAAATCCAGAGCAGAAGTGATCACTTCAGTGTGCACAGGTCCTCTTGTGGCAGGGATTTCTGGGAATCTTAAATTGCTTATTAAACAGTGTTTATTATGACTGAGAATCTTTTCTAACCTCATCTTAAAATTCTTTGCTCTGTCTTAATATTTTCAGTGTAGAAGAGGTGGGGGGGGGGGGTGGGGGGGGGTTTTTTTGGGTTGTTTTGTTTTGTTTTTTTTTAGTGACATATTTCCATTTCCTTTTCTAGCTCTACTGTCACTGTGGTATAGCTGAGAATAGTTGATGTGAACTGTCCCTCCTATACAAATGCAAAAATCTACTTAAGGTTTTGGGAGAAAGAAATTTCTAGTGAAATACGTGAGTGTGCACCATGCATGACTGCAACTGTGTGTTAGAACTATAGCAAATTCTATAGGGTTTCCAAGGAATAAGTTTAAAAGAATGCATAAAAAACCAGTATAGCAATTAGCAGCATAGACTGATATATTTAAAGGAAGCCATTAATTTAAAGTGTCGGCCTAGAGAAATTTCAAGCATTTTTATGCATTTAATAAAGGGTTGCCTTTTAAGTAGCTTAAGTATCCTTCTCTGTATGCAGCATGTCCTGGGAATTAACAAACCACTTACTGCTGGATGGATTCCATTGAGATGCAACTGCCATTCCTGCAGCAAAGACTGATGAAGAGAGTGGAAAGAGCCAGTACTGAAATGGTCATCCCCTTAGTCTGGGGGAAGGGGGAAGACAAATTTGTGTAATCTCTCTTCTGTTTATGTAGTATGCTGATCTTGATGCCATGGGCATCAAGGTGGATGTGTGCATGCCTGAAAGAGGGCTGGTGATCTGACACTGAGGGAGAGATGCTGGGGTATAAAATCGGGACCCTGTGTGAAAGGAGGAAAAACTTATGACATGTTCTAGACAAAGGAGCTTGCAGGGATAGAAAAAAGAAGGACAGTGTGGTCAAAGTTATGGAAAACATACTGAGGAGCATTGTGCATAGATATTGGCAGGGTAAGACCTCCAGGTTTAGAACAGGAGCACGCTCAGAATAATTGCAGTGAAGGCTGCCAGTGTGTGCCAGAAGTAAATATAGTAGTGTAAGCACTGCTACAGAGTCATTGAAGTCAATGCTGCATAACATAAATTGCATAATATATTTGTTTGTGAAGGTTATTAGAGCACAGTATTAAATGGATCCGAGTCCTTGGAAAGGTGACTGTATTCTGGTTCCCTGAGCTGCAGTTTCCAATATGTCCCAGTCTGATCTGGGGGCAGACTGCCAGCAAGAGGGGGGAGGTTGCTGTTCCCCTACTACCAGCTCCAGTGCTTGTCCGAGCAGCTCCTGAACTGGTTTACACACAAAGTGCCAGGAGGAAAGGAACTGCCCTCTCCCCTCAGAAATGGAAAAAAAGTGGGGGGATTTTTGTTGTCCTGGTCAGATGAGTTGGTGAGGGGATGAGAGAGGGTGTCCAAGGAGTTGTGTGTATGAGGGGATAGGTGGAGGTATCTCTGAGCGCAGGGGGCAGCAGGCAGGCTGTTCAAGCCTGGTGTGCCACCTCAGAACTGGAGCAAACCCTCTCCCTCTCCCACCAGGGATGTGATGGGTCAATGGATGACACAGCAACCATCAGACACCCAAATTTCAGGCCACTGTCACACACTCCATAAGAGGGCTGAAACTGTTTACAAAACGCATACTTTGTAAATGGAAAAGACTAAATCATCTATTCTGTGCATTTGCATAATTTTGAATCACTTATCCTTCTGAGGGCTGTAGTCATTTAGCTCATGTTAAAGTACACTTAGCAGTGTAGTTGAGCTCAAGCCATCAGCTGCTGGGTTGAGTTGACACTGAAGATAGTTGTGTTTTTAGGGAGACAACGTGTGTTCTTGTGACATCCCTGGCACCACACAGCAGTGCCCTGATGGCTCAGAGTGCTGCAGGTGGGACAGGTAGGAGGGCACAGTTAATGCTGTGAAAAGGTCAGGATGTCTTTCAGAAAGAGCTTAGACCCAGAGCAGTTGAAGTGGGACATATCTCCATCGTGATGGCATGCAGGGTCATAACCTTAGAAGGCATTAGGAGAGAAGCTTCTGCTCTGCACTGGGTGGGATAGAGGGGGTTACTAGCTGAAAATGCTGGAGAAACACATCTTTGGGCAGTTGCAAGGTGACAGCAGGCCATGAGTATGGGGCTGGACAGAAGATGCTGATGTGGGGTGATACAGGAGACAGGTAATATCAAAGATGGGGGGTCACCAATGAGCAAACTCCAAGAACTTGCTTGATTTGGGTGGGCAAATGAGCCCTCTGACAGAGAGGTGGTGTAATTCATTTTCTGTGGTCAGGGAAATAAACTTCAGGGATAGGGAAAAGCTGTTTGAGCTGCTGGATCAATGTTGGCATGAAAACAAATGGATAAAATCTGTTCAGGAATAAGTGTTAGGCTGAAAGTTTTTTTTAACTACTGGAGGAGCTCAGCTCTGCAGTAAGAATTGGATATGGAGGCTGAGGAAGAGTGTTTTCAGTATGTGGGGCTCTGTTGCTGTGGTCAGGGTTCTCGGATGTGGTACTTGTCATGGAGGGCTAAGCTATGATCTGTAGATGTCTTTCCTGCTTGCATCTGGTGGTGGATTATCATGACTGTGTCACGTGCAAGCAGAAAAGGGGAAAATGTCCCTTGCTGTCTTGATTTTAAAAGTGTCTGTATGGGAATATGTGCTGAACTAAACTGCTTCTTCCCCGGGGTGGAGAATTCACGTCATTAAGCAAAATTGTAATCTTTGCCTCACCTTTAATCTGTGAATGTCTCTGCTGTTTTGGTCACTTATGACACTTACTCTTATGTTGTTTGTTTTTCCCCTTAGGTATTTTTATGGCCTCTGTCGCAGTGGTGTCTCAGTGTCTTCCAGGCATTTATGGATTTATTCTGAGAACGTTCCTGTGAGGTAAGGAAACATTATCACTTGGTTTTACAGACTGGGAACTGAGGCAGAGGGAGACAAAGGTTGCAGGAGTCTTGTAGCATAGCCAGTAGTCAAACACTGATTGCCAACAAGTTCATTATTGTCTTAATCCCAAACCCAGCTACCTGTCTCTGGCTTTTTTTATTTCTTCCTCTTTTTACTTCTTTGGGTTTTTTTTCTTCTCTTGTCTGAGTTTTAGTAGCAACAATCTGCAAGGAGCTGCAAGGAGCTGTGGAAAATATGTTTAGGGATACTGGTGTCCTTTTTTTAACATTGTTACTTATGAGTTGAAATTCCTTTCTAAAAATATCAGCAGATCTGTTTATGTTAAATGATTAGCATGTTTAGACTTCCACAGATAAGCTGCCGTGCCTTTTTGAGTCAGTAACTCCTTTATCCTACCTGTCTAGGCTTGTGGCTGTCGAATTCTTACCCTGCCTAAGCTAATGCCATCCCAATCACCTAAAGCAATGCCAAGAATTTCATCATCCATGCAAAGATCTGATTCATGTCAAGACAGGTGTAAAGTTTCTCAAGCACACTTATGTATAATTACTGTTTAACTTTATTTTTCAAAGATCCTTCCAAGCCAGCTAAAAGGTGCAGCTTTGAGCTCCCAGATTCTCCCAGAAATTGGATTTCAGTGCCTGATTAGTGATGCCGATCCCTTTCAAAAGTATTGCAAAGTTCCTGATACTTGCGTGCACTGAATTATAATTTAGATCATAAAATCAAATATCATGAATAACAGCTTTAAAAATGTCTCTTTTTTTTTTTTCCTCTTTCAAGTAAGTAATTTTTAAGTTAGGTCTCCCTTGAGCCCTTTTTTCTCTTCAGGATGGTATTTAAAGTGTGACTTTTACTACTTAAAGAATTTTCTTAGAGTTACAGCAATGTTATAAGTTAGGAATTCAGCAGCAGGCTCTGACAAATATTTTTATTGTATATTAAAATCATCAATGTTATTAAAAATATAACATTGCAAAGAAATATTTAGTACTATCTTTCTAATTTCACAATCTGTAAAATACATGTATTAGATCACATTTATGCTCTTTATTAGTGAGTATTATGTGTCCTTCTGTCCCCAAGAATGAGGCCCTAATGACTCATGAACTGTCTGAAAGTGTACTAAATAAGATTAAAGAGCTGGCCAGTGACCTTAACAGTCAATTAGGCTATATGTTACTGTGCCCAGTATGTGTGGAGTGTAGAAAAGTAGCAAAAATTCATTAGCTAAGGTGCTGATGCTTGAAACAAGCAAGATTTCTCAAACATGAGGAACGGGTGTTGTTGCTTAAGTGGAGATAGAGGCACATACGGTAGGTATGTCTTTGTGTGTGCATGTTTGAAAGTACTGCTGATGTGGTCCTGGGGCGGGGAGAAAGCTGCTCCTGGGCTTTTGGGCTCAGAGCCTTGTGGAGGAGATCCTGCCAGCACCTGGTGCTGGGTTGGGCAGGGGCAGGTGCAGTTGGAGGTGTGGTGCTCAGGGTTTGGGATGTGCCACCTGCGAGGTTACGCAGAGACAACACAGTGGGAGGGCTGCTTTCAGAAACCTTGTGTTTCACAGCAGCAGGGCAGGGAAGGATGTGTTGGTGTGGTGTGTGGCATGTTTGGTTTTCCTCAGAGGTGAGCCCAGGTTGGTGTGATGGCATTGGGGTGCAGGCAGGAGGGTGAGCAGGAAGGCTCTGGGCTTCTGTGCCCACTGAAGAACAGAGTTCAAATACTGCATCCTGTTCTCCCTTAGCTCAGGAGACGGGACATGAACGGGTGCTGAGCATGCAAAGGTGCAGACGGGTCAGATTCCCAGATCCCCACAAGCTTCCTTGCAGGCTCACCTCTTCCATGGAGCTGTCAGCATGAAGCCAGGCTGGCAGTGGGCAGCAGGGCCAAGTATATCCCAGTGATGGGCTGACTTGGAAACCTGGACAGTATCTGAATTACGGTACCATCTGTCATCTTAAGTTGACATTTCTTAACTAACCATCTGCATTTTGTTTTATATTGTGCTCGGAAGCATCCTAGAGCAGTCTTAGTTTGGAGATGGCCACTGCCCTGGGAGGGCCCTATGTGGTGACAGAACTGAATCAGGAGAAGTGACATTACACAGGAGCTGAGGCGGCAGCTTGGTCATGCAGCTCCTCGGCAAAACAGCTGTCCTTGAGGGCTTCTCAGCTTTATAGCACATCTTTTCTGGTATGTGCAGTTATGAATGCTTTCAGCTGACCCTGAGAGAGTCTTCTGTCATTCTTAAAGTAAACTCAGATTTTAAGAAAGAAAAGATGACAGACACAGTCAATAAAAAATGTGGCTGAAACAGTTGTGCCACAGTTTGAGTGGCATGCAATAATATCTTTTAAAGTAAATCAACTTTCTTGAACATAAATTGGGCAGAATCTCCCTCTTCTAGGTTGTAGTTTATCTGTAGGGTTTTTTTTTAAATAATTTCCTTAATAATGATTTGGGGGTAGGGGACAGGGAAGCCTGGGAAAGTGGATGAATGGTACAAAAAAGGAAAGGAAGCCTTTTCAATCACGTCAGGCTGAATCTAAAGCATCAAGGAATGATGTTACAGGAAAACCCCTGAAGATAAACTGTAACCTAGATTAGCAGAATACAGATTAAGTTTTCAGGAGTTTTGAGACAGCACTGTATCCTGAAGCAGTCTTTCGTCATTCATTTAAACTAAAATCCTTGTATGGTTGCATTTTCAGGGATATACAAAAACACCTATCCATTTGAAAGTTACAGTCATGAAGTTAAAAAATTTATTAAGAGTGAGTACTGCTTGAAAAGATCAAAAGAAGAAAAACAAAATTAAGATTTTTCATTTAAACTGCCTATTGCTAGGGAAATACTGTATATCTATGTGGTCATGGTTTGGGGGATTTTTATACAAGCAGCATTACCACTGGAATCACAGTTGAAACTGAGATTTTTACATGAAACTGGAGTTTTTTTCATTCTGACTTTAAAGTGTTGTCATTGGGTCACATTGCCCTTTTATAATACTTGAAACATTTTTATTCTTCAGTTTATTTACATCTTGGAAAATGTTGCGATACCATATTCTAATTGAAGAGTTGTTTTCAGTAAAGGAGGTTATGTATTTCTACAAAATGTTGGCACAAAACTTATGTAATTCAAAGTGATTTAATTGTGTGTTAGTGCCACATTGGCCAGAGCATACTAATAATTAATGCGAGACAGCAAGTTACCCCTTACTTTTCACTGTAATCCAGTGAACAGTGTTTTCTGGCTATTTTTAGATGACAGGCTCAAAAGGGCATTGGCAGAATCTGTTGGCATAGTTCAGCCTTATTTATGTATGACTATGTATTTTTTGGACTTAAGAGTCTTTGCAGGTCCTTTTATCTCACAAATAAGTGGATTGCTTTAATATATTGGAACCCAAAGGGCATGACTACTGGCCGTTTACCTGGCTTCACATGATGAGTGTTGGAGAATGCATGTGGAGAGGGAAGGGTGGGGTTTAAAGCTCCGAATTTGCACTCATAAAATTCCCTTCTGCTTTGAAGGTGTTTGCTTTAGCTGTCTACAGGGATATATATTTTCAGAAGTTTATTTATGAAAAAGAGGCTCAGGAGATGCCTGAGATGTTACAAGATTTAACAGTATTTGCAAAATTGAACATGAGCTTTAGCCCTCTGGTCTTTTTCATTTCCTTTTCTACTTTATGATCAGTATATTGGTAGGTGGCTTTTGTGTTGTCACTTCGCCTGTTTAATTTAAATTTAGGTATCTGAGGGTTGTGCAATAAAGGTAGAATCTCCATAACTGGCAACATAACCTTGTCATCTCGCAGAGTCAGCACTTGCTCATGCTCTGGCGCAACGGCTTTGAATAGCTGCCACCCCATGTGTGTGTTTCCTAAACTTGAGACGAGTGCTGAACTCATTAAAAATACATGCTATATAAGTTAATGTGCATAAGGAGTTTTGGTGCTGAGATCTCCTTTGAGGCTACATTTAACTCTAATTAACTTGGTTTCGTTCTGTCTACTATCAGCATAGGCTTGACTGAAACCAGCCGTTATTGGTTAAACTACAGGTTTGAAGTAGAGCCCAGCGGGGTGATGGATTAAAAAGCAGGGAGTTGTCACTGTGCTGGGGTTCCCGGTGCCTGTGCCAGCTCTCGGGGCTGTGCCGGGCACGAGCACCAGCTGTGCCATTCCTGGGGCACAGTGCCACACCAAGCGGATACGCATCCGATCGTACTCTCGGGCAAAACTCTGCGTTTCTAAAGAGGCCTGAAATAATGAGGTTTGCTGAGCTGTGACTGAACAATTGCATGACACCAAACTCCTGTGACTAAAATAGAGTCTGAATTTTTCCACTAGTGGAATAAGGAACAGCAGCAGAGACTACCACTATTTCACTGTTCTGACTGTTCTCTCTATTCATACCTTGTTTTTATTCATCATTAACTCAAGGATGAGATCCAGGGATTCTGCTAGTTATGATCTGTTTTTCAGGGGAGGCAAGCAGTGACACAGGGATTACTGATGGTGGCATTTGCAGTAGGGACAAGTACCAGCAATATATGGATTGGAAATACTGGGTGGGTTTTCTGGTCTGACAGTGTTGGAAATCAAGCTTTATGTTATGTCCAGTAAAGTAGCTTTCACCAAAAGCTGATTATAGTATTTTGTGAGAGAAGGTTTAAAGTTTATCACTCTGGAGGAAAATACCAATCCATATTCAAGGGTTGGCTGCTGTATTTTGGGTAACTGGAAGAGTGCATGGATTTGTTGCATTTTCATCACAACAAGCAAAAGAAAACCATTTCCCCCCTTCTTTTGACTAGTACTAGGGTTTTAGTCTTGCAAAAGGATTTTCTAGGTAGAAATATCAGGTAAAATGGATTCTGGATTTAAACACCAAGTGGGGTGGGAACCACCACCCAGCAGTTTTTGAGTGTTCATCATTTCTTGAAAATTGAACCTTTTAAAATGCGTCAAGTTTTGTACACTGGCAGTCGAGGCATTCAAATCACTAACTGCTTTTAAAAGTGACAGCCAGAATCTCCATTAACATTGCATCTTCTGCCTAGGGGATCACAGAATAGAGCCTTGATGTGTCTTTGAGGATGGAAATGAGGCAGTTTAAGAAGGTACTGTGCTTCAGCTGAAATGTGGTAACAGCACACAACCATGTCTAGTTCACTTTGCTGAAAAACAAAACAGAAATCACAGAGGATGATCTAAGGCTGTCTGTTTTGCTTTGCATAGGAGCAGACTAGCAATGATCCACTAGTATCTTGCCATGTCTGAGCCATGAGGATGGTAATTTTCAGCAGATGAAAGGTAAATTATGGCTAGAACAGGTGGATGCATTAAAATCATAATGTGCTTCAAGATACCTGTCAGTGTTCATGGAGGAGTGGGACTTGCTGTGCTGGTTTGGACCAGTGGTCAGTCTAATTCAGTACCCTACCCCTGGCAATGATCAGTGCTGGATAACTTAGGCAATCAACAGGAAATTGTGCATTTGATTATCAAATGTTTTATCTACTGGGGAAGCATTGGATTATTTATCTTTTTTTTTTAATTTATAAAAGAAAACCAGGCTGCTTTAGTCATTGAAAGAGTGCTTTCTAAAATGCAGTTAAAATTTCTCTTTAGATCTTCCTTCACAGACAAGGAGTTCATTGACATTTCTTAGTGTTTTCCCTTCAGACACCTCATCTTGTGGATTGGTCTAAACCATTTGCAGTCTTCAGTCTAGCTCACACCAATCTTTCTAAATGTTCTTCTGTTCTCCAAAAGGCCATAGTCATGGTACATGAATAGCGTGGAGTTGGTTTTTTGCTAACGTTATAGCTGAAAGATAAAATATTAAATGGTTATCATGTAGCTATTGTATTGCTTGAGCATGTCTTCACATTAATTCAAATTAATTTAAACAAGGTAATAGGAGTAAAGTGCAGAGTAGGAAAAGGATAGATCAGAAAAAGGAGATAAGATAGGTGTATTCAAATAGGCCGAGCCTGATGAAATTTGCCCTAGGGTACATCAGCAACTAGCCAAGCAACCTTTGAACCATTTACAATTATCTTTTAGAAATTGGGAAGGCCAGGAGAGGTCCTGGAGGACCGAAAAGGGCAAAGGCATTACCTCAGTTTGAAAAAGGGAGATCCAGGGAATTACAGACTAGTTAGTCTAACTGCAGTGCTTAGAGAATTGGAACAAAATTTTTAATCAGTTCCTAGAATCTGGAGGATAAGAAAATAAGGACTCGGGAATAGCAGTACCTGTGATGTTACCTTGACTTCAGTAATTTCTGATAAAACCTCTTACGGCATTTCTGTGGAATAAGGATATATATGTATTTAATTATATGGTAAACAAATAATTTTAAGGACCATGTTTGAAGAGTAGTTACCCATAGTTTACTGTGAAAATCAGAGGAAGAAGGGAGATGGCACGAGGAATTGTGTGAATACACCCATGTTTGTCTTGGGCTGAGCTTTATTTGCTGTTCTCTTTACTGGTGTGGACAAGGGAATACTAACTAAATCTGCAAGTAAGTCCAGACTGAGTGGGGCTCAAGCACTGTGAAGCACAGTTCAGAGTTAAATGGCTATGGTAGATTGAAAAGGCATGTGGAAATCTGCAGCTTACAACTTAATGAGTTGAAATGAGGAAATACAACGTGGTGAGGACGTGGCAGGGCTGCACAGCACAGGAAGGGTGCTTTGGGACAGGCGCTGCATCACCACCTGTACACAAGCCGACAGTTGCAGAGCGGGCAAGCTGCACTGGAGTGTGTGCCCAGGACTGAATTAAAGGTAATGGTGCTGCTGACACCCCAGACATGGTGCTGTGTCCAGCTGCAAGGATGGTGAATCGGGGAACGTGGGTTGGCTGAAGGTGTCCCTGGATGTGGCTGGGGACTGGGATGAGAAGGGGATATTGGAGCTGGGTCTGACCAGCCTGTGGATGAGGAGACCAAGCGGTCAGTCGCCATCTAGGCCAAGGGATGGACAAGGGGTGGTCCTAGTTTATGGGAAAGCTTGAATCCCACCGGTGGTCACAAGTATGAGGAAGGCAAGTCAAGCAAGGGGCCAAAACCAGATGGGTCAGGCAGAAGAATGTGTGGGTGACTGGGGACTGGAGCAGGAGATGTGTGAGTGGGGACCAGGGGAGCAGTGCTTCCTAAGCCTGGGGAAGGGAGGGTCTGAGCATGGTCACCTGCCCTGGGTAGGTGGATGGGGTGATGGTACTGTCCAGTTTTTCCTCGGGGAGCACAAGGAAAGGAAAAGAGGGAAAGTGCACAGGGTGCAGCAAGGAAAGTTCCTGTAGCTCAGCTTCAGAGTGAAAGAGCACTGAGCAAGAGCCCAGAGAACTTGTGGTACTTCCATTTTAGAAGGTGCTCAGAAATCAACTGGGCAAGGCTCTGGACAGCATGGTCTGACTTCAGAGTTACTCCTGCTTTGGGCATGGATTTGGACATGCAGAGGTCCTTTCCCACCTGCTTTATTCAGAGTTTTAATAAGCTACTTCCTTCGTCCTTATCTTTAGAGTTGAAATTTTTGAATGATAGGTGTCTCAGGTGAGTGGCAGTGCTTCTCCAGGTAATGTTAATCAACAGTTCAGAAGGGCCAGGTACTACTGGGATCGCTTCCCTTAGTGACTCTTAACAATGTAAAAATGCTCATTTTCTCAGTCAGGCATCAAGAGGAAACAGTGTAATCAAATGTTTAAATTTCTTCAGTGCTTCAGCATTTTCTTTGTTAGAAGCACCAGTGTATTTTCTAGGACACAGATGTTTAAATCCATAGCCTTTAAGAAACGTTTGTGTCAAGCACATGGATTGGATTGGGTGCTTGAAGGAAAGTGTTGCCTTATAATATAATAAACATGTACCTAATCAGAGAAGCTGATTATTTCCCATCACAATAAATAGAAAACGTGTGATTGGTGACATCAGCATCTATTTTTTTCTTAATGTTTTGCAAAAGTAATAGCTATGAGCTTGTAATAGTGATATGTAATCTCTAACATGCAGTGGTTAAATATTAATATACATTGGCTATGTTTAAAGATGAAGAATGGCTCTTAGGTAATGAAACATTACCTCTCTCTTAAGCTCCATCGAATTTTGTAAGGTCACCTGTAGAATGGGAGTGTGTTGTCATCAGAGTGGTCGTCTGTTGCATGAACCTTAGCAAGAATTCCATGCAATTATTAGAATATTGAGAAATTGACACTAAGGTTTCTGTCACGGTCTGATTTAATCAGTTAAAAACATAGCCAGACTGATTGATAGGGATCACATAAAGCATTCCCAAAAGTTTGGGGTCTGTCTAGCTCATCTGTCCCATTTTCTTAATCATGTTGATGGGGCTTTTCATTTTGTTTTGATTTTGAAGTGATGCTGTAAAGCTGCCAAAGCCACCTTGTTCAAAGGTGTGGCAGTCCGGGGGCTATTTTCTGTGATACTGTGACAATCTGTAGGGTCACATAGGTACGGAGCTGCCCCATTTTCCCTGTTTCTTGGCACTTGCACAGTGGCAGGGAGACCTTAGGCCGTATGTGTAAATCTCGGTTAATTGTGTTAGATGTTTGTTCTCCTTGTTTAATATTTGTCAGAGTCTTGTAAATGAAGTTGTTACAGTGTGAAATTCTATGGTGCCCGAGTTGGAAATGATCCCGCTTATCTTGCTGAGTTCCTTCCAAGCTGTTCCTTTGTGGTGGTTCTGCTTTGTGGGCCAGCATGCAGGAGTGGTGAGCTGGTCTTCCTCCTGAGTTTTACTTGATAGTCATTAACTCCAGATGGCAAATATGATTTTGTGCTGTTGTAAAAGGTGTTTTGTTCAAAAGGAGTTCTGTAACACATGCAATGGGATTGAGGTTTTTGAAAATTTCAATTTATCTGTTTGTCTCAGGAGCACCAGTTATTGGCATTGCCAAGGGGTGGAGACCCTTACTGATGAGGCACAGAATGAAGAAGGGCTGCTACAATGTACGCTACAGATATTATGACAAAAATGTAATATTTTTTTCTGGATAGCAGTGACTGATTGGCTGTAGACATTCCTGACACTGCCTGGCAGAAAGGGTTATTTTATCTGAAAACAGTGCAGATACAGATGAGAGAGCTCCGGAAAAACATCACTCACTTTTACTAGTGACATCCATCACTTCCTAATTATGGGTGCTTTCAGGTGGAGAAACAAGTTCTTTCCATTGCTCCTCCAGAGCTTTTCATGTCCTTCCGGCAGCAGCGTAGGGTTAAAGTTGGCCTTTTATCCAGGGGCAGAGGGACCTGTAGATTAAATTAATGCATACTGATGTCTGTATGTGTTAGATGGGTATCCCACTGTTAAAGGAATGGCAGTGGCCAGTAACTGTGGAGAACGAATAATTCTTTGTAGCTTAACCACCTACTTTAAAGTACAGAAGATCTGTTAAACTTACTTGTTTGGAAGTCAGGACTTTTTACTGTCCTTTCAAAAGCTGAATCAGATCAGAGTGAGTCACGTGTCCAGTGAAGAGAAAAAAACCCTGATCCCTGCTCAGAAACAGAAGAGAGTCTCTGAATCTCAGTTTTCTAACACATGCTAATTTTGGTGGCAAGAGCAAGTCTTCCCTTAATGGTCCAGGAGCTCTCGCCCCTCTGGATGTCCCTGGAGCTGCCCTGGCCATGGCACCTTCTTCCCCAGTTGCTGCTGGCTGCAAGTTCCTGCTGCCCCCAAGCATGGGGAAGGGAAGGGTCTTCTTCCATCTCCTGGCCTGGCAGACACCACTTGCTGCCTTTTGGTCCACTGCGAGGACAGATACTAAAGTGGGATTTTTCCAAAATGCTGAATTGTCCTGACCTTTTCCCACTGAATTTGGTGGTCCTGGTACCATACTGTAGAATTTTTCAGAAATGCATACACTTTTTTTTGAAAGCCATATGCATTTTCAATGCAGTCCCTAGCAGTGCCTAGAGATCTGGTGATCCAGTGTTGATTCCAAACCCTCTGCTGCTTCCTGGCATCAGAGCAGACGGTGGCAGCTGTATCCATTATACAGGGGCCTAATTGATTGGAAATAGTTCTATCTGCAGGAGCCCTTTCCATGGCTGGGTGTCTTACACTCCAGTCTGCTTCAGCCCACCTTCTGTGCGGGGCTTGGATTTTCAGCTCGGCTCTTAAAAAATTTACTTTCCTTTGCCATACTAGATAATTCTCTTCTCGTAGTCTTACAGCAAGAGCAAGGCAGAAGATCTACTTTCTCTCTGTTTACATATGGATAAAAATAACAACAGTTGGTTGAAGTATTGTTTGTTTTTATATATAGATGAGCCTTTGCTCCACCCATGTGTGTGCCTTTGCTCACATTTCTTTGTATTTACTTTGTGTGGCCCATGGATCAGGCAGGTGTAGAGATGCTGAGGATACCGTGGCAGTATGGTCAGCATAGGTGCCTGTGTGCATGGTGAGGCCAGGGAGGAATAAATGAGCATTTTCAAAATTGTTATTTAATTCCAGTGACTCTGCAGATGGCAACGTATTTACAGTTGCTGGAGTAATCTCTGCTGCCCTGCACTGCCTTTTCTCTTTGAAGAGTGGCTGCCTTGCAGCCCTTCCCTGGCTGCTGGTAATAGTAGTAATTAAAGCACACCTGGTAATGACAACAGGCATGCTGTACCTTCTGCTGTCGAGGACACTGATGTCTTGAGGTTGGGAGTGCCCACTGCTGCTTAACATGAGCCCTCAATTTAAATACAGGCTCAAGGTTAAAACCACAGTCCACAGATAAGGTGGGAGTGGACAGCTCCATTCCCCTAGTACATCCCTGGCTTCCTCATGAGAATTGTAAGTAGGACAGATATTGTCCTGTTCAATTGAGTTGGTATTCTTTTTGTCCTCAATTTTGTAGTGCTACAGCGGGGCCTTTTTACAAAAGGACCCAAAGCTGTGTCTGTTCCTTCAGATATAAAGAAGGAGTGCAAATGAGAAGAAAGTAATTTAAACCAAAAATGTAGACTTGGTAATGCTGTGGTCCCCAGACTTGCCAAAGCTTCCATGGCCAAACACCCAAGGTGCTGGCTGTGGATGAGCACCGCCCATGGGTTGTATCGTCAGAGTTCTGGAAACAGCTGTGGATATCTTACACATTGATTAAAAACCCTGAATATTATTGAAGTTCCAGAGAAAGAAGTGAATTGTGCTGATGGTTAAATTTATCTAATCCTGAAAGCATGGTTCAAAGTTTAGTTTACTTTAAGGGAAGGGGGTGGGGGGAACAACAACAAAACCCACCCCAAAACTTGAAATACCCCATGCCCACTTTTTGGAAGTCGCAAAGACTGAAATGGATACTTATCTTTTAACTCTCCAAAAACTAATTTGTGGGGACGATGGCTCCAGAGAAGAGGCTTTTGCAGGGAAAGTGTGGGAGAACCTATCTGTCAATATTGTTCTTACTGCTTTTCCAATGCTTTTACAAATTGATAGTCTGGGAATTGTGTCTGCTGCAGGTAAAGGCAGTTTCAAGCCCTTGCGTGCTGATATTTTATTGAAGTGAGACATGAATGCTCTGGGGGAAAATGGCATTGTGAGATAAAGGGCTCTGATACATGCATATAGCTTAAATGTCATCTTACAAAAAAGAGATAAAGCAGATGTTAATTGTAAAACTGTACTTTATGTACACTCTTTTCTTATTAGAGTTATTTAATCTAATTCAGCATGTATGAACACATATGAGTGCTCTGTGTATCCATCCTAAAAATGCTTCTTTGAAGCAGTTCTGTGATTATGCAAATATATAGTTTTAATAGAAGAGTGAGTAGGTTTAGTAGTCTCTGATTAGAGAGAGTATTCTTCTCCAAGATTAATAGTCTGAAATAACAGTCAATTTCATCATTCGTTTTGAAGGAGAGCATTGCAGGTACACATTTTCTGCAAGCATTAGATAAGTGGTCTGACTGGAGTAGCAGTTTTAATCTGTTTTAATGATGTTTTTCCAATATGAAAGGGGCCAAGAGATGCAGAAGTCTAAAGGTCTACTGGTAATGGTTGAAGTGATGGGAGTTGTTTACAGAACATAGTGATTGGGTAGCTGCCTATTGCTGAGAGCATATGTGCGACCTTTGTTCTTGGTTTAAAGTATGATTAAGAAATACATGCCTATGTGTATTTAAAAACAATAAAACCATCCCATTTGCAGACTGTAAGGTATTTAGGGTTGGCAGATACAGAAGCATTTCAGTGGGTGCTGGTGTTAACTGTTTTGTTATTACTGATGTTGAGATGCCTTTCTCCAATGCAGCTAAAATGAGGTCAAATCAAATCTTTATTAAGCGTTACTCGTATGAGTGAGGTAATCGCCTGTTGTCTTATCTGTATAGGTAAAACTCTAATCTTTTTTAGGTCATCACAAAGTGACAACTGAGAAATCCCAGGCTAACTTGCCTTTTCCCTACAGTGCATGCCACAACTCTTGCAGGTTTGTTATGGAGATATTTAGTAGGCTTTGCTTTTTTGTCTTGCTCTGCTAGTTAAGGCTGAGTGCTTTCAACATGTAGAAAATTCAGAGAGGCAAAACTGTGGGCAGTTCACTTCTGAAGTCCTTAAAGATTGACTTTTAATTTTTTGTATTGTTCCTCAATGCCTGAAATTGCTCTGGCAGTCAGGGTTAACACTAGTCACTTTGTGACAAACCATCTTTCTTACTCTTGGTTTAAATTGTTGCAGCAGGAGCTTTTTGCTGCTGCAGCGTTTGATGCCGTGTGTCTGCAGCTCCCTTCTTACGCGTGAAACAGAGGAATTGTGTGACACGTGGCAGTGGCAGGTTTGAAAGGAGCAGCTGGGAATTGTTTGGAGGTTTTGGAAGTGCAAACTTTGAGTGCTAGACACCTTTCACAAAGCTGTGCTGTCACCCTGTGATCCTTAGGAAGGCAGTGCTTTCACTACACCCAGGGCAGTGGTTAAAACAGCCAGCAGGGCACAGGGGTTGGCGGGGCCTTGCTGCTCCTGGAGCTCCCTGCCCAGCCCTGCTGGTCTTTATCTTTCTGCATGCCTGGTTTGCTCCTGACCTCTGCCTCGAGGGACGCTTTTCCCCTGCAGTGCTATCTCCCTTCATCCCTCCTTACACCCTAACAGCAGCAGCAGAGCATCTGGGTGGGTTTGATGGAGAAGGGTATTTGCTGCTGCTCAGGCGCTGGTCCAGGTGTGCTGGTACTTTGGCACAGTGGGCACACAGGAAGAGTGCTGGTGAAACATTCCCCATCCTCAGCCCTGGCCTTGCCAGCTCTGCAACAGCTGAGCCATAGTGACCGGTGCTCTAGCTGGACAGGGTTGTCTCACAATTAACATAAATATTTTTCATAATATGTTTATGTGCATAAATATATATTTTTCTAACAGCTGCAGCTCTTGAACCACAAACTGTAAAGGGAGTAATGTAACACCTTTAAAACAGAGGAGGCAAGCAAAGGAAATGCCTTACTTTAGCCTCTTTTAGCTGGACTGTGAAACCTGATAAACAGCTGCCTTAGAGTACAGGAGGAAAAGGGCATCACTAAGAAGGGGGAAAAGACTTGAAAACAAATATCCAATCTCTGTCCTTTTATAGCAGAATATCAGCTGGAAAGAAACCTCAGCTCTTTGTAAGAGGTTAAGCAATAACATTATGAGAGGTGGGTATTTTTTCACCATGCATACAGCCACAATTTGTTGTCAACATGAGAAAAGGCCTGTGGTGTGTAAATGTCTGTTTTTTTCTTGTGGTGAAGGAACTCCAGCTGTACTGTCACTACTGTGCACTAACCATGATGCAGACCTCCTTTTCTAAGGGTTGGTAATAAATAGAAAATAGACAACTTCAAGAGAATTTATTAAAGAGGAAATATTTTCTTTTTACCTTCTTTTTTTTTTTTTTTTTGCCCACTTAAAAGAAAATTTAGCCGGGGATCTTTCTCATCTCTCTTGTTGCTGTCCAGGATTAATGCCCAGACCCTTTAAAGGCCATTAGTACAAGGAATAGACGTTAAAAAAACCAGCGTCTTGTTTTCAGTTGCTTTCACAGTTATTCATTTTGGATTCAGTGCATGAACGACTTGTAGTTCACCGAGGGTCTGAGTCACAGGATCAAGGCTACAATGGAGGTATTGTGATCACCTTTCTCTCCCCCCACCCTGCGCAGTCGAGTTGAAATCCTGCTTTTTGGCATCCAAGCTGTTGCTTTGGTGACCAATTATAACTCCAGAAGTATACATTGTGGTCTCACTCAATAGCTGAAAGAGTGTAAGGAAAAAGATAAATGTGTTCAAACATAGCTTTGTTTTGCAAGCCTTCAAGGTGATTCAGAATAGAGCTGTTGGCATGTTTGATTTAACGTGGTGTATCAGCGCAGTGTTAGGAATTCAAATGTCAGTGTTACAAATCCAGAAAACATAATTAAAGGTGATTTAACACTCAGAATGCTGTGCCCTTTACATACACCTTATAATTACCTCTAATTTTTGGTAGCATGGAATTCTCGGTTTCTTTAAGCAGCACTGTTTCTCTGCAATTATTTAATTTTAGAAATCGTTACGTGTTAATCACTCAAACCTTTGTTTTCTAGAAACCTAAGATGCAGGCTGTAATTTTGGTTTAGTGGATGCATCTTGTGCTCCTTTATCTTATTGATGGTCCTCAAAGTCTTCATGTGAACCCAGCAAGGTTGTATAAAGTATTTTTGGAATGACAGTGACATGGCAGGGGTGAAAGAGTGAGAAAAATGGTAAGTTCTGTAAATACTTGAATATGGTAGCTCCTTCACAAGCAAAGAAAAAGAAGCCAAATTAGTGTACAAATATGAGAAAAATGTGTAGTTTTAGGGAAAAGAATCACATGTGATGGTTAGGCAAAATTTTCTTTCTTTGAACAATTTCAGCATTGGTGTTTGCAGGATTCCTGCATTGCTTCCCAGGACACTTAATCTCCTTTTCTTTGTGTGGTTGGTGAAGTCCCTGGCTTAGAGATGTCTTTGTGTTCAAAGACCCCTGTCCATGCCACTTGCACTCACAAGTGACAGCTGTAGTGATTTAGTGACTGTGTCCCCTGTAACGTGCTGACACCACAAGTTACTAATGCTCCTCTTGGGCTGGTGAGTGTGTCTGCTGTCCGTGCTGGGGAGATGGCTTTGTTTGTCCTCCCCAAAGATTGGTGTTTATATTCCCTTGATAAAAGAAAAGGCATTCCAAGCATGCATTCAAAATGAAAACTCTCGCAGATCTGGCAGGCAGAACAGTATCACTAATAGCAGCAGATACTTAAGTAGCCTATTTTCATAATCCCACAGGTAGCTGTTAAGAGCATTTTCTCCTACTGGGAGAACATCTATCCTTCTGTTGAGCTTCTTGTCAGCTATCACTGTATTTATGACCTTAATGGAGTTTCTTGCAATCGTACCAAGATATACAGGGCTCTGTGTATATCCATAATTCAGTATTTTATTTTACACCTAGTAGCAACTTACGTTGGTGTAGATGATATATTTGGGTTGCATCTGTACTGGTAACACAGACCTTTCCCATGTCCTCATAAATGTTCCATCCTTGGTGGTGGATCTAAATTTAGACTAGCTTTGTAGCTGCATTTTGCTCTTCTGAATGAGATGATTCTCTTGGGCTAGATGACATCTGCTACTGAAGTGGTACCTAGGGCAGAATTAGTAAATCAGCCTTTTCAAAGCATTTTCCCAAAATCTGCTGTGTGGAAGAGTACAGATTGACAAGTTGGTAACTTCTCAGTGGGGTCTATGGGAATTACAAAGTCAGTTATGGAGTGCAAGGAAGCTGTACAGTGCAGCTTGTTTTCTTTTCCTTGTTTAGTTTTTGAATACATTGCAACAGTTTGGAACTGGGAATGGCATTTTAATAGGAGACACTTTGGTGCCACTGTGAATAAACCACACAGTGCTGGAGAACCAGGTTGTACACAGGATTTGAGAAGCTGTTAATAAAAGACTGTGCTCATTGGTGATACAGGAGTAACAACTATGATGCAAGTCAGATTACAATCTCATTATTTCAAAACAAAAGTTACCTGGGATACATATTCTTGTTTTGATCAATAAGCCAATCTTGTGAAATATCAAGAGTTCTGCCAGGAAGAATTAAGACTTTAAAATAAAGCATCTGTTGCTGAAATCTGAGCTTCTGATCTCTCTATTTAATCACTTGGTAAAGGAAGAGAGAAATAAAATATTCTCCAAGTTATTTAGTTTTAAAAATAGCTTCTTTTTTTTTTTGCACGTTGACCAGTGATTTGTAAGCTCTGAGAAGTCGGATAGGAGCCCTAATTACCGTGATTTAACATTTCTATTAAAGCTTTATATAAAAGAGCATTTTGGTAGGGTGCAGGCTCGTTGCCTTGAACACTTGTTGTCTAGAAGGCAACATCTAAGGATTGGATGTGAATCATGTGCTACCTCATGTTGTTCTTGTCAGAGTTTGCTGATGAACGGTTTGCTCTGAACCACTTCCCAGAATAAATGGGAAACTGTTAAAAGAACTTTTGAGAATATAATCCACTCTCCATGGGTTGTTCTCCATGGTTTTCCCCAGTTGTTAGGGAAGTACAGGTCCTGCCTTGCCTCTGCACTGCCATCAGTTGTGATTCCCAGGTCAAAGGACAGGGCACAGACACAGCCTTTGGTCTGGCTGAGAAAGGAGACAAATCCTCAAAGGTATCTTTTCAAATTTTTACCTTCTTCATTATTAGATCTTTATCACATTAGCTGCTTGAAGGAACTTGGTCCAGGTGAGCTGTAAATTCTGAAAACTGCAGTCTCTTTATTAAGTTTCTCATAAAAGGTAAGGAAGCATGTGGCAGTGACTCTGATCTGAAAGAGAAGTAGAAAGGGATTTGCTGAAACACAACACTTACCAGAAGATTCTCCCTCTGAAAAGCTGGCAAAGGCTTTAACCTCGTGGAAACATTGATGATGAGGGATGAGCACTGTTCTGGCTGTGGAAGGGTGCTGGTGTTTTCCTTAAAGGTTGTTTTCTGCAGAGGGCATGGGTTTTAAAATTATTTTTTTCTGATGTTATTGAAATGTAACCATGGCCCCTAGGTGGGAGATTGTTTTGCAAAGGAAAATCAATCAAAATACTGCCTTGAAATATTTTTTAGAGGTTTTACAGTATGCAGTAATTGGGCTGCTGTGGTAGATAGAACCTTTCTTGCAGAGATGATCTAGGCTTCACCAGTCTCTGCCCATCTCCTCCTGCTTGCTCCAAACCTGTTTTGTCACTAGCAGCAGGGTAATAAATCAGGAGTCTGCTTCAGGTCAAAGAGAATTGTGTTCTTTTTCTCCCTCTTACTTGTTTTTAACTTGGACTGGTTCCCTGATCCAATCCATGGTACAAAACTATTGATGCAGCTGGGGAGGTGACTGGACTTGGGCAATGTCACTGCTTAAGCCCTCAGTGTTGCTGAAAGATGTGCTGAGCAAATTATGGCCTCGATTACAAGAGATGAATGTGCTACATAACACTCTAGAGACTGTCGTGAAAATTTGGGATTCTGTGCCCTGGGTAGCAGGGAGCCCTGGTGATGTCCAAGAGTCCTCTGCTTCTTTTAAAAGAAGCTGCTGTGGGTTTTGAAAGTACTGAAGTAAAAGTTAAGCTATCTGAAAGCACAAGGTTGCACTCTCAAAGGTATCAGTGCTGGTACTGACCTATTTTACTTAAAACTTTTGGCATAATGAAGTTAAGTCTCAAAAAAACCCAAAAACCCTTCTCTCTTTTCCCCCTCTCCTGTGTAGATATTGTGCAGTTGGTTTTCAGTTCTGTTCTTAGTGACTTGCCAGTGATATTATCACTTAAAGCTTTTTTTGGATGAACTCTAGACTTTTGTTCAAAATACTTGAAGTATAAAAGGGGTAACTTTAAAACAGATTGATATACTGGCTCTGCTGTGAAGGCTTTTGATGAATACAATTTTCAACTTTAAGAGATCTTACAGGTACTTTTTCCAGAAAGTGCATGCACTGGTGGCTGCATTTACATCTTGCTGCCAGTGTTATCCAAGGAGACAACTGGTCATTGTGGGAATAGTGCCCTAGTGTTTTGAGATGAGCAGCAAAGGGTCTGTTGGGTCTGTTGTTGTCCATTCAGTCTCTTGGAGGACACCAATCTAATTTCTTCTTGAGGACTGGAAAATAATGGGAGTTAGATTTTTAAACTTTTAGCTTGAGGAATAATTTTCATTTCATTATTGAAATTGGAGTGATGAATAATGCTGCAATCATATTTGTCCATATTAAATGGAAGCTGGCTGATTGTGCCCTCTATTGAAGAAGAAGTAGGGACATGCTTTTTTAACTTGGAGAGCAGATCTATGCTGAATCTCAAATTACTAAACTCATACATGTGTAAAGCACCTGGATATAGTAATAGCAATCATTTTACTCTGCAGATTTCCTAGCAAAAATAAACTTAGTCTCACTGCTACATTTTTATTAAAAATTTCAAGAAGAAGACACCTTGCCTTCATCAGCTCCCCACTCCCTCAGCACAGTCATGCTATGCTTGATGCTCTTGATGATATTTATCATGAAATGGTGATTTTTAAGTTGTTTGTATGAGAGATATCACGCTGTAGTCTGTTATATTACTTCGCTTTTTACCTCCCATCCAAAGATCTGAACTTGGCATTGCAAAGTGTACTGGTCCCAACTCTTGTTTACAGGTAGCAGAGCTCTGGAATGCAGAAGTGGAGCAGCATGTTCAGTATTAAGGAATGTCTTAGAAGAGCAACAACAAATTTATTTATTTATTTATTTTAAAATCTTGTCTTGTTCGGGGTTGGAGTGTTGAGGCAGTGCCCGGCAGCGCCAGGAAGTGGGCTCTGCTACCCCTTGGCTTGTGAGGGACAGGGAGCTGCAGTTTCTTTGGTTCACTTAGACACTGAACTCTTAGTGGCCAGGCAGTGCTGATGTTGTTGAACCAGCAGATTTTGGGGTAAGATAAAGGTACCTTTTTTTTTTTTTTTTGCTTGCACAAAAGAGGCTGAAGCAGTTTCATGTGAGACACGTAGGAGGATGGGGGAGAATCAACATTTGCCAAACAGAAAGGGATAAAATATGGTGGAATAACAGAAACTTTCTGTGAAGCTAAGAGAAAGGCAATAAATAAGAAATGAAACCCCCAAAACCTGAAGAGATTTGCAGGGGAGGAGAGGAGAAGGGAAGCCACACAGCATCTTTTTGTATCTCAAGTCAGTTCACGCAGATCAAGAAGTGTGCTTCTAGAGGCCACATGAGTGTCTCTGAATAACGTGTCTCTGAATATTTTGATGATTAGATTGCTCTTTTGTGTGTGTATGTGTGCATCTAACAAGAATTTTCCAAAAGTGCTTGGTCACTGAGGCATTCAAGCTGTGCAGCAGCTTGGCAGTACGTGCTTTGGTAAGTCAGTGAGCAGGCCCTGTACTGGCATTTGAAAGTTGTTTTTTTTTCTCCCTAAACCTTGGGTTAAAAAACAAAACTGGCTATGAGGCACAGGCAGTGTAAAGGCATCTGCGAAGCATTACGTAAACAGTCTTTGCTTATAGCTTAATTTGTTCGTTTTTTGGTGCATATCAGAATATGTTTGTTCTTGTAAGGCTGTGTGACATCATCCACTCAGCAGGGAGATGTAAGACAGCAGAGTAGTGTATGAGGTTGTTTCCAGTTGTCTGAGGGGTAAGCATTTTGCTGAGAGAAAGCAGAACAAAACCAGCTTTAAGGGTGGTTGGTTTTTTTTATGCTTCATTGGAGAAAGTGTTAAAAGTATAAATTACACTTTTCCTGATGGTTTTTCAGCAAGGTGTTGCTGAGAATTGTGTGTGTGTGTCAGTGGAGTATTTGTAAGAGAGTGGCTGCAGGAGCTCAGAGGGCTGTTTAATTCTCTTCCATTAGCCCGCGAAGCAAAACAAGTGAGAGGTCTGTGAAGCCAGATCAGTGTTGATAAGGGAAAGCACAGTTCCCAATGCAAGGATTTAAAAACTCTGTTTAATACTGCATGAAAAGCAGAGCAAGAAGGTGTGACTGGGTGCGGGAGCCAGCAGGACTTGGGCTGGAATCAAAGCACATCTCTCGGGGTCTTGTGAGAGGGCAGAGACAGAGTAGTGCATCCCTTCCATGTCCTGTCTGTACTGGGCATCAGTCTGGATTCCTCCCATACTGAGTCCAGATTTGCTCTGTCAAACAGGATTTGGGCTCAGGATGGTGGTAGTTGCGTGAAATGTCGTGTGCAGGGTTGTGAGAGGCTGAGCTAGTAATCCAGACTGGGCTTCTGGCTTGGGGCACTGTAAATCTGAACGGGAGGGCTGCGCGACAAGCGCAGCTATCTTTGGCCATGTGGATCATGGCAGCGCTGCCCTGGGCTTCCCCGTTATAAAACAGGCAACTCAAGAACCCGAGGTTTCCATCTGTGTGGATCTGAGATGGAGTGATTGGGATGCGGGTGTTTCTGGCCTTGGTGAGTTTTTAGCAGAACGGTCTGATTTTTCTGAAGAGGGAGCCACATGGTTCAGGGAAGATTGGGCTGGTGCACCACACAGTGCGTGGTTTGTTCCCCTCTCCGAGGTATCTTTGTTTCTGTTTAGTATTCTGTGTGCTGTGCTGAGACCTGGGTCTTGTTTAATCAGTTTGGTTCTGATTGCTTCCTTGTATCCATGGGTCTCATCTTGAATTCAGTGTTTTGCATTACAAATCTGCTCTCCAGAGATGGACGGGATATATAGCTCCATCTGCCACATCCAGTTTTAGCCCTTTTTCACGGGGCGCTGTTAACAGGTGACATGCACAGTCCAACGAGATTCCAGCTAATTGTTGGTGTGTAATTAGGAAGATGAGTGCGGACTGGCCCGTCCTCTGCAAAATGGAGGAACTGCTGCAGGGATGGGGAGTACTGGCAGGACCTCCTGGTGCAGCTCCCAATCCCTGCTCTGTCCCGGAGCCTGCCTTGGCATTGAAGGGTGAGATGAGGCACAGGAGCTGGATTATTCTCCTTGCGTGCCAGCTTCTAAATGCCACAGGAGGCACAGGGAAGTAGATGTCTCATTTGTTCTCTTTTGTTTTGTGACATTTGGATGACAGTGTTCTTGAAATGGTCATTTTTGCTGTTACTGTTGTGAAAAAGAGGTTAGTCTAAAATCAGTATGTGGAAGTGCTAATAAATACAGTGTTTATGTACCATCAGTATAGAGATGACTATTTTGATTTCTTATCTCATTGTTCTGCTAGAGCAAAACATCTTGTTGCTACAGGATTATAAGAGAGAACCTGTATATTTTTAGGCTTTTCTTAAGGTAGAAGAACTAGAATTCAAACGGTTTGCAGCCTTTCTCTCCAAAGTGGTGGTATAAATTGTTGCACTTAAAACTAAAGGTTTAGTGGAATTTTAAGATGAAAATTAGTCTGGAAAATGTTTGCAGGTTAATTTTGTTTTTATGGAAGCTTGGTAACTGGGGTAAGCATCTATATTTTCAAGATAGAATTTGCTCTTCAGGATTTCATAGTGGATTTTGTTTATTTTTCTTGTTTTTAAAATGTGTTCTCACTAAACAGTGTCAGGGATGTAGTGTTATCACTTTATAGTTGGGGAGTGCAAGGTGCAGAGATGAAGGCACTTGACAAGGCTGTGAGAGTCCTTGCACTTGGAGGCAAGATTGGAGCTATGGATCCAGCCTGGCTTCTGGGAAATCAGCCACTCTGCTGCATCAGATGGAAAAGCAAAGCACAACAGGGAGCTGCTGTTGTTGGAGCTGTTAAAAGAAAATTACAATGCGTTCACCATAAAATATGTGCATGGTGTCTTTTTTATAGAAATATGCATATACAGATGTAAAAGACACACAAATGATGTGTGAATATGTGTGGACATCATGTTTAAAAGTCCTTTGGAAAGAAACTCTAAGTAGGTCTGTATTGGAGTCAAGTAGAAGAAGTGAGATATGCTAGTTAAATGAAACCTGGGGAGTCACAGCAGCTGAGGCTGCAATCTCAGTGCAGAGGAAGCTTAACAAGATCTTGTGCACTGGCCCATCTCTGCTTTTAGAGAACCTTTCCTGAGATTTTATAGCCTTGTGCTGCTGTCTCATAGCATGGACGAAATCTGGTCATCCAGTCTGGGAAGGCCCTGGGGCAGGAGCTTGTGAATTGTGTTTTGAATGCAGTGAGTGGGTTTGTATCATCTACCTTTAAGTGTCATTTTCTTTTGTATACTTGATGACTCGGACAGTTGAAACTAAAAGCTTCCCTTGAAACAATATATTGAGAGATGAAAGTTTTGAACACGGTCTCTGGCAGGTGGTTCTGAAACACAAGTGTAGTTTAAAGCTGTTCTAAAACAGCTTTAATGACAGCACTATCATATATTGCTGTCAGAGAAAAACACAATTTCTTCCTCTGTGGGGAGAGGGAAATAGCTGGTTAACAGCTACAAACTTACCTCCCAAGATTTACCTCTTCAGATGAAGTGCTAAGGAAAAATGTGAGGCTTTCTTATTAAGTAGATATTGTTAGCTGTGTTTGTTGCTTGCTTTGCTGCCAGGTTAATGAGGTGACTGGAGGCCAAGTAAATGTAATGAATTCATAGGTAATGGTATTAAAAATGAAGCCTGAAAAGGCTGGCTGGCAGCCAGTCTGGGGTCCCCCTGTTTCTCACCATTCCACTTGGAGATAAGCTGTGAAGAGGAGCATCTCTGAGAAATAGGAGGTGAGGCAAAAATGTTTAAAGTTGTAGCTTACTATTTAATTTCCAAACAACACCAGGAGTGCTGGTGCCTGTTTGGTAGTTTATTAGGTAGTGTACTGTAAAGTTGTTTCAGCACAGGTAGCTGTGGTCTGTCAGAGTTGCACTTAACACTCACTTCCCACAGCTCATGGAAGCTGATGTCTAACTTGACCCAGTATTTCTGCTGATCTTGAGTTGTGCGTAACACTTCTCAGCAGAAATACAAATTTATCATAAAATTGGATATGAAGTCTTATATAGCAGCCTGGTGCAAAGCATAGGTGGGGTGAATTTTGTTAGTATTCATATCCATAAAAGTTAATTTTAGAGATTGTAAAGGATGAGAACACCACTGTAGTGGATTTATGGTGTTTCATGAAAAAGATGCCTGCATCTCCAGTTTTAGAAAGCATGATATTAGAGTGTGGCTTTTAAATTATTACTTAGGCTATTTTGCCATCCTCCTCATTTATGAGGTGATGCTTTGTGTTTTTAATGTATGTTTTTGTTTTGATTCATTCTAGTTTCGCAGCTATGGCCTTAAGTAATCGTTCTGAATAAAGCAAATCTGTTTTGGTTACATCAGCAGGGCATTTAATGTCCACACAACTGCTAATCATTCTTCAATTTGTGCAATTAGAATAAAGCTTGGGTCATAAGTGGTAGAAATGCGAGCAGGTCTGATGCTGTTATGCTCTTGTCTGCTCTTGGTTTATGTGCTACGGAGGTGATTCTATTCTGCTCCTGAGCCAGGGTGTATTTACTTCAGCTTAATTAAGCACCAGCCCTCCCAGTGCTTAGCCTCCTAGTGCAGTCAGTGATCTTGATTCATTGGTTGGTCTGGAAGAAGATAACAACTATGGCATAAAGGATGGGGTGTTTTTTCTAGCTGGTATGTGCTCATCACTGCTAAGTGCTTCCATTGATTACAGCAGCTCGAACACAGCTGAAAACAACACGGTTGGTGGTTTCTAGGAATGCTTGTGCTACCTTTTACTGAGCCCTTCCCTTGTTGCTTGAGGACTTTATTTTGAAACAGAAGAGGAAATGTCAGGCAAACATGTGCAAATGCTTGTTGTGATCAGAGGGGCTACCTGCTGACTCCCCATGGTGATTTCCCAGCTGTACATACTGAGCATCCCTGACAGGCAGGTTCTGGTTGCTCTTGGGGTTTACTGGAACCAGTCTGCAGAAGCAGAGCAGGTACAGGCACAACTGGGGTAGCTGGGTGGGTGAATGAAGGTGTAGACTGTGCTGCAGTGGTTGTATGTGTGTCATGTCATGTTAGCCTGAACTTTTAAATGGCAGGTGAAAAGCTTCAGCTAATGCTCCTTTAATAATTAATTGATGTGAACAGGCACATCTTTGAGCCATTTTCGTTTTATATGGTATGATAGACTTTTGATTAATTACCCTCGCTTGTAGAGTT
This sequence comes from Machaerirhynchus nigripectus, assembly GCA_013397975.1. NCBI lineage: Eukaryota > Metazoa > Chordata > Aves > Passeriformes > Dicruridae > Machaerirhynchus > Machaerirhynchus nigripectus. The sequence goes on along the minus strand of VZRQ01006006.1, from coordinate 1,704,481 downwards.
GTAATACATTAGCGTCTTACTTAAGGGAAGGAAAGGCTGTGCTTTCCTTGTCGTTGACCCAGCTCTAATGGATCAGGTAGGCTGAAGTGCACGCACCCTCACGGGCACACAGCTCCCCTGCCATGCCACATGAAAAATGTCAGTCTCTCTTGAATGCATCTGTTTACCTTGTTACGTGTTTGGACTGGACGCACCACCATAGGCACTGCTGGAATAGCAATTAATTCTTGTAAAGGGGCAGTAAGCTAATTTAGGCCCCTTCTTTCTTAATCAACTTGGCTACCTCATGTTGTGCCTAATTGAGATTACAAATTGCATCCTCTCAACTGTCTTGGTATACACTTGAGCATTAGGAAATGTGTGAGGAAAGATAGCAAAGGGAGGGGAAAAGCAGACGTAGGCAGTGATGTATGGGACCTCTGGGGCTAGATCTACTGGCAGTCAAATTGCCCATGTCGGCTTCCTGATTAGGCTGGTTGCCTTGATTAGGGCAGGGCATGCTCTCAACAAGGTCTTAAATGCTGCTGCAAAACCCCTTGGTGCTGCACCTGTTTAATCTAAATAAGAACGGTGTATTTTTATTGAATTTAGTATGAAAATGAATGATACAGTGGCCTCTAGGGCACTCTTGTAATAAAATTTTGTATATAAAAATGGCTTTTCTCTTCCCCGTGTTTTTGTGAATGGACAGAGTAAAGACAGCCCTTCTCAAACTAGTGTTGAACTGGGAGTGTTTGCAGTTTGATCTTGTGACTCCATCCATCTCCATCTCCCCTAGATACTATCAGTCTGAGATAACTTGGCACTGCTTGGCAACCTTTCATCTCCAGCACACGTACGGCTGTCCCCGAGATGCAGCCGTTGCTCTGAAAACACAGCAGAGTCAGAAAAGAGCTTGAAAGTGCTTATTAATGGTTCCTTGGTTGTTTTGTGAATGGTGTCCCCCACAGGCAGGGTAAGAGAGCCCAGGAGTGACAGAGGTGCTCTCAGCAGGGGTTGTACCAAGCACCTCACAAGGATTTTCTGGTAGCACCATGCGGGAGCTGGTCTGGTTCTGGCCACTGTTGTTTCTCACTGTTCTTCAGCTGTGTGAGCTGAGATGAAAGGGTTTGTTATCTGATACTTTCTCAAGAAGTTTATAAACGTAAAGGACATTTTGCCTTCCCTCTGCCCCCTAGATTCAATTGCTGAGCGTGGAATGGTTCAGAAGACTTTGTGTAGTTCAGGATTCAAAGCCACTTGAATAAACTCAGGGTTTAATAAACAAAAGATAGATGAGATGGTTCACTGTTTTTCCCTGCACATTTGCCTAAGGCTTTCAGCTGTCCAGAAAAATGACAAACTACATCAAACAGAACCAGTTATTGGTAGCAGGGTGTTTTTTTTAATATTTCATTTCAAGAAAGTTGCTGCTAAGGTGTTTTCTATAGCTTCTGATACACTCTTGGCAAAAAAAAAAAGTCAAAAAATCCTATTTGAAAAAGAGTTTAAAAAGTCTGTGATGATAAACATGAATTTACAGAATGTCTCTTGATAGAAATCTTTCTATATTAATGCTAATTGGAAATGTTTTAAAGGTAACATTTAATAATATTTTAGCACTGTCGCCTGTAGTAGGATTTTGACCTTTTCATTGCCCCTGTGAGCCTGGGTTATTAATCAGGGAAATTGCACATGAGACATGAGGAATGTCTGAGATAATTTACCAGATTCTGCAGGTCCTTTCTTGTGGACAAAAATATCTAAAACTTGGACTTCTTTAACTTGTACAGGAGTCAAATTACAGCAGTTGTACATGGTGTGTGCTTTAACTCTCAGCTTGCTAACAACTCAGAGATTGCTGGCTGCTCTGAAAGCCTGGGAGGATATGGGTACGTGCTGTTACAAACTTGGAGGGGTTAAGAGGGCTTGTAGTTAATCCAAAATATAAAAATGCAGCAGCAGCAGAATTGCTTCAAGCTCTTTTAAAAGTCCTTTCAAGTTAAGATGACATTGCTTTTGGTTTAATATAATGAATTCAGTAAAGCAAGAAGGCACTAGCTGTTCTGCTTGTTCTCACTCTCTAGTGAGGAAAAGCAGGCTTATAGGATTCTCGTTCAGCTAAATAAAGTTTGACTTGCATGTAGTGTGATAAATTCAAGTAGAATGCTTTCAAAGATAAAGAGCCAAGTGTCTGCAGCTTTTGTGCCTCCCGTAATTTGCAAGCAACTCTTTTGGACAGTTGATGGAAAAGGTTTTGGGGATGGTGGGCTTTCCCAGGGTAGCTGGTCTGTTGGAAAAAAAATAATCAGCTTTGCCTGGTTCATGTGAAGGACTGTCAGTAGTTATTCAGTCTTGGTCTAAACGACGCCTGCTGCCTCTGAGTCTGCTGTGCCCATAGTTTCACTTGGCTTTCCTGGTGCATCCTCCCTTCAGGCAGTGGTTTGATCAGCTTTTTCTTTCCTATTTACACAGAGAAAAAAATGAAGTCCTGCTGGCTCCACTTGTAGTGCAGGTGCTGCTGGGCAGCAGAGGCTCTGGAGGAGGCTGTGGGACAGGCGCTTGCAGGTTGTGCGATGGAGTTTGCCAGGCCCTTGAAAGGGTGCCCTCCTCCCAGCCACAGTACAGAGTCAGGATTGATGTTGTAGCTGAACACCAAACAGGACTTGGGGCACAGTCCTGCTGTGGATCCCTTCCTGGAGAAGGGATCAGGAGAGGCATGTGGCAGTGGTTAAATGGCTGGCAGTCAGTGATGAACTTGTAAGTGATAGACACCGCAGTGTATCCAAAATCTTTGTCCAGTAATCAAAGGATATGGTTTTCCATGTTTGCTGGCAGAGAAGGGTATAGAGGGATGTTTGTATGTGTGAAGTGCTGACAGTTTATTTCAGCCCTTGGGAGCTCTCTTCTTGCCTTTGCTCGGGAAGGGTTCCATTTGCCAGGGATGGTCACTTTGGTTCAGCCAGCACAGAGTCTTAAGTGGTTTTTAATGAACACTGTCAAGGAATAGATGTACCTTTTTTTTGTATTTTTAATAGTTCTATCAAACAATGGATCAGCCTGGCTTCCTTAGGAGATGCCAGGTCACAGGCACACTGATTTGGACAAAGGCACGTTGCCTTGACTGTTTGAAGCTTGTAAGTCTTGGTGGAATAGCAAGGCCAGAACACTTTCTCACAGAGATCTACACCACCATGACCCATCTGGTGTGAGGCTTTAGTGCTTCTGTGGGTAAGACAGAAGTACACCAGAGTGGTGAGGAATCTGCAGCACCTTAAGCAGCCTTACACTGCTGGTGTCCTCAGTGTGACCCAGAAGGTTAATCCATCAGGAATTATGTTGTCTGTGAGCTTGGAGGACAAAATAAGCTTTATTCTGAACAGCAGTGCTTCATGAGGGATAGCTATTCAAATTCCTTCGTGTATTCTTTTTGAAAGGGCTGTACACAAATTATTTCTCATAAACCACCTGCATGCATAAAGCACATTTTCTGTTGCCAGCATCTCCTAGAGTTGGATTGCTGATGTAGCCCTGACAGTGCCTTGGGTACTTTGTTCTTTTGCTTAAAAAGCTGATCATTGATGCTTTTCCAAATGTTTCCACGTCTTTAATGTTAGTTCAAAATACCTAATGCATTGCTCCTGCAGACAGAGAGGATACCAGCTGTATCAGGCAAGTTCATGTTCTGTTGCCTCCTCCCTACAGTCAGGAATGGCCCATGTTCTTCATGGAAGAGGTTTGAGATAAATTTTCACTAGAAGACACGGAAAAAGTGGTAAAGGAAAAACTAAAAGACAGATGCATGAGTCTGTCTCAAAGCCCTTTTCAGAAACTTTCTCTACCCTCTGAAAAGAGAAAATTACCTTGTACATTGCTTGTGATTTAGGCTGAGTTTTTTTCCTCGAACTTCAACTCTCAAAGAACTTTTCTTTTTAAAGGATAAAATATGAAAACAAAATTCAAACCCAGCCTGTCAGCAAAAGGTAATGCATTCTGAAATAATGCCTCTGGGCTTTAAACCTTTGCTGGTTGACCCCTAAAATGCTGATAGTGGGGTAGTTCCCTGCTATAACTATGTCTGGAACACTCAGTGGATGCTTACCAGGTAGAAGGACTTGACTTACTAGCCATGGAGTAAAGAAGCAAGACTCTTCCAAGAAGTTTCTGAGAGAGCATCCAGGTCAGTGGGAAATGTCCTAGAATTTCTAACACGAAATCTGTGGCTCTGTCTGCAGTATCAACCTTTCTCCTGCTCGGAAGGGTTGGATGATTCTGAAGGATGAACGCGTATTTTCAAGCATATGGGCTGCTTTTACTGTGGGGATTGTTGTGGCTTCTGTGTGAAGTAGGAGAGACTTCTTCATTGCTCTGTCCTCAACCCATCCCATTTTGGGGTTTTTGCTACATGAGATGGGTGAGAGGACTTGATTCTACTGGACCTGCTCCGACCTTCCCCATCAGTGACACAGTGCTGGCATGTGTCACTTCACAAGCACTTACACTGGTGTTGTGTGTGGCATGCCAGGAGCAGGGCTGCCCATTTCCTGACAAGGGTCCAGAGGCAGAGCAAGTCCTGTACTTGATGGGTGGTATTCCCTACACCTTCTAAAATTTGATGCTGTGGTACAGAAATTGGGGAATGAGTGCATTCCAAGCATAGACTGGCCTCCCTTCTGCAGTGTGCATGCTAGCAGCTCCTTCTGCAGGACTGTCCTGACCTTGTTTATTTTGGACTTAGGCACCGTAAAATAGCTTGTTAATTGCTGCTCATTTAGAATTATAATTAGGTGTTACCAGATGAGTTCTGTAATACACAATTAAAATGTTATAAAAAAATTTGTGGCTTTTAATACTTCGTTTATTGGTTAAAATTTAATTCAGAGTACACTGATTGCAAGCTCTCTGTGTATGTGCATAATTATTAAAACCCACAAGGGTAAAACCAAAGCAGGTTTGAGTGATGCAGAATCCATGCACTGCCTGGAGGTCAAGTTACCAGGGATATGAGCTCTGGCATCGGATGACTTTGTCCTGCTTTTCTGTATCCTGACTAAACACAGGACTGACATGAACATGGTGTTGTGTGCTCTTGCTGGTTGGGTAAAACCACCTCTCTGTTCACACCTGGCTCAGGTCCACTTTAATGGGCTGGGCACACATCTAGAAGTGATGGACACTCAGCTGCAGACTTGGAGCACACGAGCTTTCAGAGGGAAGCTCATCAAAGCCACTTTGATGCGTTAGTCTGCAGGTAAGAAAAAGCTTGGACATCTGGGGGCATTGCATATCCAAAAGTAAATGCTTAAAACTTGGAGCATGTTCCCCGTACATCGATAAGAGCTCCAGAGCCATGGTTTATTGGCAGCTGAGGAGCTGCTGTGCCGCTGTTAATTTAATATGTTTGGTTTTGATGAACAAGGTGCTGCATTTTGTGTCGTTAGCCCCATGCCAGCATCAGCCATGTGGAGGAAGAAGGGGCTGTTCCTTTTCTTGGAGCTGTACTTAACCTGGTCCTCCTTAAGCTTTCCTTTGTTTTTCATCAAGCTAGGTAATGTCTTTCCCCTTTAAGATCTGTTCTGTTTTTCTGCTGCAAGCTTTTTTCCCTTCAGGATTTTACATTCTGGCAACTAACAAAATTAAAATAGCTTTCCTCCTAAGTACGCTAAAATGTACATTGAATCTGATTTCAACAGCACCGAGTATGCATTTCAGCACACTAATGCACGAATGGATTGAAAAAACAGCTAGCAGTAATTCTCTTTCCTTAGGTTTTACTGAATAGTATCCCAAGAAGCTGCACATTATGTATTACCCTCTTTATGTGTTACTCAAGGTCATGTAAAGGTGGAAGCCTGGAGGGAAAGAGTGAATAATTTCAATAGTACAGCTCAAAGTTGCTGCAGATGGCATATGGGGTGTCTTATTTTTCAAAGGTCTTTCCATCTGCTATTGGCAGAAGTCTCCATTAGAAAAGGGCAGTTTTGTGTGAGGTACATAATTTATTTCTTTTTGAGGTTGATCTTTTATTAGAATTCAGGTTTATCTTGATTCAGACCATTAACATGGGACCGTTCTCCTGGTAAAGAGAATGCACAGAAATTATAAGATCTGAGTTACATAGGAAATGCTCTCAAAGTTTGAGGGAGAGGAGCTTTTAAACACCAAATTACAAAAATCAAAAGCAAGCTACTGTCTTGTGGAAGCAGAAGTTTTGTGGTGGTGAAATTTGTTTGCCTTTTTTCCTTTGAACACTTCACTTAAGGTTGAATTGCAAAACTTAAATTTTTTAGAGCCACAGGATGTAATGGGGGACCAAGAGGTGAAGAATACCCCATATCTCTTTATCTGTGCCATGTGAGTGCTGTGCTGAATGTGAGAACTGATCTCTCCTGCTGCCTCTCCAGTGCAGAAATAACAAAGCCACATAATTGCCATGCACTGGATACCCTGGGTTAGCAAAGCATGCCTTTTCTAGTAGTCAGGGAATTATTTGATATAAAAAGCAAAGTCACACATAATCTGTGATAAATTTAGTGTGGATTTTATGGTGGATGAGGAGGGTCCATGGGAGTTTTGGGATCACGCAAGATGCAAGGAGCAGCAAGTGTAGGGGTGGTGATGTACCCAACTTACCTGAGAGGTAATAATGTTTACTTTGGCTTTATGTTTTGGATTTCTTTCTGAGGATGGCAAAGGCAATTATTACAGGTTCATTAAGATGTGCAGAACATTGTTAGGCTTCCCACCTTTTCTCATCTTTCTAATCCGAAGCAGATGAGGTTGCGTATCCTCGATAAGGTGTCAGGCAGCACGGATCCACAGCCGAGTGGAGCCTTCCTATCTGCTGCCTCTAGGTGCTCGGCACTTGTGTGTGGTCCCAGCATAAGAATTTACTTATGCTTTATTTACAGGATGCGAGTGTGGAAGCAGATTTTGGCCTGTTTGAAAAGTCCTGGCATTTGCTTTGTGGCACGAAAGATGGAAGATGGCTGGTCTGTCCAGAAAGTGTTGGATTTGCTGCAGCCTTGATGCAGCTGTTATCTCAGTCCCTCTGGACAGGAATTAACCGGGAAACTACTGCTTTGATCTAACAAACAAAGAAGACTTGTAAAATATATTAATTGATTTTCTTCCATCAAACAGTTTTGAACACACAGCCTCGGATCTGAGTGAGACAAAATCTGATGTGTATATGTTTTCTGTGTCTTACTGTACAGAATGTGGTGCAAAAGACCTGAATTTAATTTTTAGCCTGAAGTGCTACTGAAGGAGACAAGTAGTTGGAATAAAAAATTAGGAGTAGAAATTTTTGTCGTAAGAGTTAAGATTGACTTGCTACCATTCATTTGGGATTTGACCATTTGCAGATCTTTGGTTTCTTTCTCTTCAATAAGCATTATATTACACCTAGGGCTTTTTTTTATTTACATTTGTTTAATATGGCTTAGGTGCTGTGTCATTTATCCCACCTCAGAGGTTGTTTTCTTTTGGCAAAGCAAAGATTAAGGGGCCTTAGTAGAGGGAAAAAATAAAAATGAATAATCATAAATTTAGCATCTTATTACAATAATCTTGATTGCATCTTGGTTTCTTTAGAGGTTACAGAAACAGTTTTCATTTTTCATACAGAAGGCAATCGCATGAAACTTGTGCTTTCATAGTTCCTGCTTATTAGTTGCAGAGGGAATTTCTGGGTGCTGTCTTCCAAATGCCAAAATGCCTCCAGAGCCAGCGAACTGCAGGATGCTGGGGGCGTTCTGCGTGGAGAGAATCCAGTTTAATAAATGTAATAAGTCCGTTTACCCTGCTGGGCTCTGTTAACTACCTGCATATAAACCGAGCATACATAATGTTTGGGCAAAGGTTATAGAAGCAGTTTGAAGGAAAGGCTAGCTCCAGAGCACGCTGAAACAGCAGCTATTCTTATTTTAGCCCTCAGTAACACACACAATAATGGGGTTCAGCAGTATCTGTGGCTGAGACAGTAATAACAACTATGATGTAATTAACTTCAAAGCCCTTTAGGAGAGAATAATTCCAAAATCTAGCATTGAAAATGTTCATAGTTTCACAAGATGAGAATTACAGGAAGTTTAATTGGATACATAAACCCTCCAGTAGGGCATAAGTTGTCTGCTAAATGATGGCATTAGGAAGAAGGCAGCCCCATGGCAGCCTGCTGCTGTCTCCTCCTGCACGGGTAAGTGTTGGCTGACAAGGGCTGGCTGGGATGGCCGGGGATCCCGTCTGATGGAGCCGTGCTGCTCCTCAGATGGTGGTGCCCATGTCTAGAAAGGACGGCAGCCAAGATGTATTTGAGAACTTGGCATTTTGTGTGCGCTTGGTGGACCTGTGGAAAAGGATTATTGTCTCTGTGAGCAGGATCAAAGCAGTAAGTCCTTTTTTACTCGATTGCCGTGTGTGACAGTGGCTGCGAGACAGTGGGTGGGGGGTTTGTCACCAGCCTGTGTGTTCTTTCCAGAGCCTGGCTTAGAATAGCTGCCGACACAAGTAGTTGCTCAGGATTATTTAATCACTCCTGTCTTTGTCAAGCTGCTGCTGCATCAGCAAGGTTGAAGGTGTTTGTGGGCTCCTCACATAGGTCTTCATGAGTGGCCATGACTGTGGTGGATGTAGGGCATGAATACATCGAGCTCAGAGGGGCCAAGAAGATCAAAATGTTGAGAATGATGGTAAATTTTAGAAAGGGTAACTTACAAGAAAGTGAACAAGTTACTCACAGCATCCTTAATATTATAATGGGAAAAAGTACAAGTAGAAAAGAAAAAGGGAGGGTGCAAGGAGGGAGTGAATCAGTTCCTTGATGTGATTTGAAATCAATAGAGGAACATAAGAAAGCATGCTGGGAAAAGCAGTTAAATTAGCAAGCAGTTAGCTGGGAGTAATTCACTCTAGGTAGGTGGCAGGCTTGAGAAGCTGTTTGAGATGAAAATTTGGAAACCCAACTCCCATTTATCAGTAGTATGGTATATAAAGTATAACAAGTATAAAAGGAAAATTGAAAAATTCAAGGTGGGCTTTGAAGAACTACTGACTATACATAGAAGATAAATAATTTAGGCAAATCAGTGCCGTTGTCTTGTGTGAAAATTTGTCTTGGTGGATGATGGGAGGTTAAGGAAGGCAGTTAAGGAAGAGGAGTGTGCTGCCAAAAAGGAAAGTTACTACTTTGTATCAGTTTTTAACCACTGAAAATGTTGTAGAAGACTTGGTACTAGTATTGTGCCCAGTATTTCTAAATATAAAAGCTAAGCAAATTCCAGAAATTGAGGTCTTGGCAAAAGCAGATTTAGAGTAAGCTGTTAATCTGAAAGGCATTAAGTGAGCAGACCCCAATAGTATGCTATGTTACATAAAACATAACTGAACTTCCAGCAAAAGTAAGGGATTTTTTGTTAAGAAGAACAACTTTTTTTTTCCCCCCAGAAGAAAGTTCTTTATGTACCTTGTACTCTGGTTGAAGCAAAAATTACTGAGAAAATAACACAATACCTGAAGATTATGTTCTCACAGGGTCTGACTTTGATGGATTCTGCAAAGGAAAATGTCTAGAAGTTGTGCAACATCTCCAAGCCAGAGAATGGGCTTGTTCAGATTCTGGGAGGTCTCTGAAAAATTTTGACACCGAGGCTTCTAAGGAAGCTGAGTGGATATGTGGATAGAGCAAAAGCATTCTTACAAAAAGGAAACTGCTTTAATTTTGAATTAGAATTGATTTAGGATTTAGTTTGGCTTCAAGCCATTAGACTCCATGAAAATCCTTGAAGGGATGGAAGGAGAGATTCTCTCATCTGGTCAATCATTTGCATTCTTGCTGTTTTGATTAAAGTTAGATCTGGTGCTCAGTGGATCTTGGGTCTGCTCTGCCGTGCATGTTCTTCTGTCAGTCTGAGAGATGCAGAACCAGCATGTTTGGCACTGCTGGAGCCAGATGCAGGAATAACAGGACCACAGCTGTACAGTCAATGGCACTCAGCTGTGGTGTGTAGTAAGCAGCAAGCCCAGAAGGACTGTGTTTCTCAGCTCTCCCTCTCTTTAGTTTAAAATCACCTGTCTGCACCCTGGATATGCAGAACTTAATGCCCTGGAGTTGGGTTTAGAGGAGAGGACTTAGTAACCTTGTGATTTTAGTCCTTCCAGTGTTTTCTGTTGTGCTGAATTCAATCAAGCCTGTTAGAGCACATTCATTTGTATTAGGAATATATTGTCACGTGCACGGAAATTCTTGCTTTGTGGAAATGTCTTAACTCATGAGCACATTTCTTCACATTAGCGGAGTTTGCTGATAGTTAAGGAATAGGTGAATTTAGTTTCATTATTTTTTTGGGGGACTTTCTACTGCCCTGGATTTGTAATTCATGCATCTGGGTGCACTGCTGGGCCTATTCTGTAAACGTAAGAGATCTCTTTTGAAAGGCCGATATGCCATAGTTTACTTCTTTTAAGGAGACTTCACAGCAGGCATTAGGAGCCTTTACGCTTGGGTAGAGTGATCTACAGCAATCTGTGCTAAGTGCTCACTGTGAGTGATAGCTGGGCTTGTGAGGCTCAAGGCTGATCTGTATTTTAAGTGGATGTTTTAACTTATCTCCATAGTTATTTAACAGGGCCCTTCATAATCCTTGTTCCAGTGGAAAAATTCCTCTTTCTTATGTAGTATTGTCTGCAGGCAATGACACCTTTAGAAATTAATGTCTTCAGAACCAAATGTAGCCAATAAAGCTGACAGGAATATTCAAGTTGTGCTTGTATTCTGCTTAGAAGTGGCTCTGCTCCTCTCCTTGGGCAAAGCTGAGATTGCATGTTCAGGATCACAGTGACCTGTAGCTGGGCCAGCTTGTGCTTAACACTTCTCACTTTTTCATGCTTTATCAAAATAAGGGGAATCTTTTTAAAGTACTTTTGAGTTGTTCTTGCTGTTACATATATTGCTCCATACCAATGGGTCGGTGTTAGCTTGTTGGTTTGTTTTGGGGTTTTTTCCCAGATTATGGGATGTTCTGGGTTTTCTTCTTGTTTTTTCCTACCCCATTTTTATTTTCTTTCCAAACACGTGATAAAACATTCTCCTTCTGGGAAAAATACTTCTGGGGAGGGTGTTTCCCTTTTTTCTTTTGCCTGTTTACTGAGAATATTCAACATACTCTTTCTTTTGCTTTGTCTCATTCTCACAGTTATGTGCCCATGGCTAATTATACACCTCCACTCCTTTCTTGCTGTTTTGTACCCTTCATGTACTTACAGATAGCTATCAAACCCTTAGCCAGTCTGTCTACTGCTTGTGACTTGACAGAGATTTTTATCCTTCCTGGTTCTTGAATTGCTTTGCTCATCCTTTCTCTCCAGATGGTTTGAGAGTCTAGTAACTGAGAGCACCACACTGATGCCTGCTCACACCTGGGTCCTGGAGCTGATACCTTTGCTCGTGTGGCAGTCTCTTTAGCTTTTGGCCTTTTTACTGTATTGCAAGTTCATAAGAAGTTCCTCCCTAAATCTATTCTAGTGTTGCCATCATTGCCATCTTCATATATCTCCCCACTGAATCTCTCTAATACATTCCCTGCATGTGGGAGTTTGGAGTGAAATGAGACTCATTTTGTCTTTTTTGGCCATATTGCTGTACTCCCCAAGTCTCTTTATATTATATTTCTCACAGAAAAGCACAAAGAAATCTATGCTAAAGGAATACTAATGTAGTGAAGTGAAACATTCAAAAGTCATTAGCTTGTGTGTAACTGTGCTTCCACAACTTTTAATGTGTGCAATATGATGATCTTGAGTTATGTGGTGTGTCATGGTTTTCCTGTTCCTCCTCCTGAGCACAGATGAGGCATTATGTACAGAGCAAAGCAGCTGAGCTGGAGCCAGTTATTGTTCTCACTTCTAACAGAATAAAGAGCTGCCTTATTGCTCTGTGTGGCGCATGATCGCCATCACTGGTGTGGCACCCCAGAGTTGATCAGGTGGTTTTGTGTTGATTGCGTCCCTCTGGAGCACTGGTTTCCCTTCAGGTACTTGTGTAAAATATAATGTAGTGGGTTGGGGTCCAGAAGGAAAATTTAATTGTGTTGCACATGCAGTAGCACTGGGAGAAGCTGATGTAGTTTCAGCTCTGTCTTCACCATTGTCTGGGTGGTGCCCAGTTGGTATTTTCTGACCTGCATCCTTGGGTTTACCTCAAGAATGCTCAGGAAGTTTCCACCTTGAAAAACAAACACTATTGTTTCAGGTTCCTTTTTGAGAAGGCACTGTTACATCTCCAGGTCAGGTAAGGACACTGCTCGTGCACTGGACTCCCCTTCCTACCCTGTAAGTTTCTCCGGAGTCTCTTTACTGTGTTTCACAGCAAAGGCAGTGTCAGTACTCACACACACAACGAAACCTGGCAGTTCTGTGGACGTACAGGGGTTCCTGGAGGGAACTTTTTGTGCTGACTTCTTAGATTCTTTGGGTTGCAAAGTAGCTTAACCTAAAAAGCGATTTTAGTGCAGTATTTTTGTCCCTGGTTTGGAATGGGCAGGCTTGCTTTGGGGATGCTTTTCTTCACCGTGCTAGTCTTGGCTGGTGACCCATGTGACACTTGTTTCAGTTCAGTTTATCTTACAGAAGAGTTCATAGAGGACATAAGCTATTCAATGCTGGTTTGAAATTCCTCTTGACTCTTCAAAGTTGACTGCTTTTTCTAATCTCTTTGCTGTCTCCTCTGAGACATACTCATTGCCAGAATTTCTTAGTACCATATGAGCTGTTGGTATTCTTGGCTCTGTTTTAAATGAGTCCAGCTTTTTCTGACTGCCTGAAAGAATCAAACCACGTAGGTTTCAAAAAACATCCTCAAGACCGCCTCTTTTCCATCCACCTGCCCCACAGCAAAAACTGATACATTTAAATGAAGATTGCTAGTTTTTTGTTGTGCTTTCCCACTTCCTAGTTTTCTGCCAAACTGCATCTTGGTAGCTCTAACACTGAGTTTGGAGCAGAGGCAGGAATTTAGGTTGCTAAACTCAAAGCTGTTTTTACAAAGCCATCTGGAGTGCTTAGCCTCAGCCTAATTTTGGGTTATGTAGTCTAGAGTTTATAATACTGCCAGGACCAGATGCAGAAGGAGAAATGAGAATGTGTTTTTGAAAAACCTTCTTGTACAGTGTCTGGGCTCCCAAATGCAGCATTAGTTGTGAGATGCTGGCCAAAGCAGTGAGATTAAAGGAGGCCTCCGAATGAAGGGACTGCGGTCATCTGGTGCACAGGAGATCAGTCCAGATGCAAGAGAGAGCAGCCTGAAGAGGCGTGAGGTTGCTGGGGACAAGACACATAAAGAATTGTAGGAACATTATTTGGTCAGTTGCTGTTGTACTTGATTTTGCCAAAGCAATACCAACTTCGTACTTGTTTAGCTTGTTACCAAAATCTACCAACATTACCTGGTTTTTAGCTACTTCTCATTTTAGGCTGCCTTCTGCACCAGGAAAGGAAGCCTTTAGCATTGGTTCAAGATTGCTATGCAACACTGTCAGAGTAACACTGGCCCTTCTAAGGGTTAAATGAGCTTCAGCTGATACCCTTGCTTTGAGTATTGGGTTGTCTCGTTGGGAGAGAGCATCATCTCTTCTGAAAAATGGGAAAGCTTAACCACTGAGAGAAGCTTTTTAATATTTTCACCTTCAAAAGAGAATGACAGCTACTGAGATTTATAAAATTTTAAAACATTCCAATTTAAAGCTCTTTAATTATTGAATGCAGACAACTTCTCCATAGGCAGAGCAGCCATGGAAAGATGAAGTGGCAAATTTTGATCCTGTTAAAGGCCAAAGGTGGACTATTAACTTTGGAGGGACAGACAGGAGTCTAGCATAAGAAAATCTGGCTTTTCTACCAGGTGGTAAATTATTTAGAGTACTAAACAGTTGAAAAAGACCAAGTCTATGAAGGGTCTGGTAGGGTATCTGACAATTCATCAGTTTTGCATAGTGCATGCTGTATGTATCTCATGGGCTGGAGAGGAAAGTTACAAATCTCTTGAAACTGGAGAGAAGCTTGATCACATTTGCTGAAAGAAGAGAAAAATCAAGAGACAGACCTATTCTTTAACTGAGGTTTTTGTGTTCCTGAGAGTTACTTCTGAATGAGGGCTGTGGAGGTGCCATTGACACGACTCTGAGCAATCTGTGCTCAAGATACACTGTTAGATGAGGCACTTTTGTTGTTAATGGAAGTGAATGAAAGAGGAAAAGCTCTCTGAAAGCTATTCATTCCCAGTGTGGTCTGACAAATACCTAAGATGTTTCAGCACCACCTGTAAAACTCGTTCGCTGTCCTAATCTTAGAGTTTGACACACATCATTAGTTTTGACACAGTAATTTCAACCCTTGGTGTTTCCCACCCCCTCTTCAGGAAGGGTAGCCTCTTAGGATTCTGGCTGCTGTTGAGCCAGATGTAATGCTGCTTAAAGTGCTTCAGTGGGTTCCCTTCTCCAGGCAGCACAAATTACCCCCGTACATGCAGAATTTAGAAACATAATCATCACTCTTGATCCAGGCATTTCTTCCCATTCCTGTGTGGGCCATATCTGGGGAGCTGGCTAACGCTGGGCCAACCGCTTGGGGACTGAACAGAGTTTTTCATTGGAACAGAGCTTATGCAGCTATAAAGATACAACTACCTGTGTCTGTCTTTGCTATGTAAGACGTTAATGGTGCTTTTAGTAACCCTTTGGTGAGAGATGAGTGAGGACAGAGAAGTTGGAGGGCAGCAAAGATAACTTAGTGTGTGGCTGGTACAAAGAGCCTCTCCTGCAGTATTCAAAATCTTGCTGCTGAACTCAGATTTATGCCTTCTCATTGAGACAATAAAAACAGGATGAGATGATCAGTATTCTCTCTGCATCTAGGTTAGAACTAGGTTATTTTGTAAACTATTTTCAGATGTCTTGGCTGCAGAAGATGTTGCATAAATAAAGATTTCTCTATGTTGTGTGATATTATAACATGTGAAAAGATTTACTGTGCAAATACAGTAACAGAATGGAGAAGAATCGTGATCTCCTGTTTGTTAGTACTATGCAATGTAAATATTTGCCAAGGTAGATTCTCTCGAGATTTCTTGTGGATTTCCCTAGGCACGATCATTGCTGGCATTCTTTGAGCACCGTGTTTTTGTCAGAAGTAGACGTGTTTGTAACTTGTGATACTTCCATCAAAAGCTCAGCGGTTTCCAAAAAAACAATATGCTTCCAAACCTAGCAGAATTCAAAAATATCTTTGTTAGAGCAGTCTTGAAGATGTTCTTGAAATGTCTGCCAGTGTAAGTAAGAGTGGTGCGTTGGGTCACGAACAGCGTGCGCAGCTGCAGATACTTTGCTTCAAGGATACTCACGGGGTCTGCTCAGGCTGGCACCTGCCAGCATGAGATCTTTTCATTAATGATGCTGTGTTGGTAAGTTTGGTAACTTGCACCTTAGTGGAGAATTACATCAACTTTTAAATAACTCTTGGGCTTGCATTGAGATGCTTGGCATTGAAAGTGTGAGCCACTGTCATTGCTTAGTGTAGTCACCAAGGGCAAGGGGCTTGCTAGCTCCTTTAAAGTCTGTCTGAAGAGGTAGACCTTAGACTTAGAGGTGAAAGTACAGTGAGTATATTCTCATTAAAAGATTAGAAAGGCAGATACACAGAAATTGTATTCTTTTGAAATACTTGGCTTTTTTTGGTTGGTTTTCAAGGAGTTTTCTGTGTTTCAGTATTCAAGCAGATGCCCAAGTTAGGCAATTTGCTTTATTTTGGAGAAGGAATATCCAGTCATGAATCCTTTTAGGTAGTCATCCCCTCCATTTTGGTGAGTTTAAAGCTGAGGTGTTTGCTTTGGGTAAAGCTTCTCTTTATAGACACTTTTCTTAATAACATTCTGCTGTGACTCTGGTAGCTGACAGAGTCTGTGAGCTGACAGCTGATTGAATTCAGCTTCTGTTTCTTCTGCTTGAACCCGTTGAGACTTGTCTGGTGTACACCAGCCCAGCTGGATGGTCCAGGCTGTGCTTCACATGCAATTTGATCGCAAACCTCCCTACATACGCAGTCAACCATGTCTATCTAGGGCACATGGAAGGAGAGTTAAAAGAGCTTAAGACTTTCTTGTATGTAATGTGCAGCTTTGGAACTACTCGTTGTGAACAACAGCAACTAAAGGATGCATTAATGGGCCATAAACCAGACTCTGCATGAAGGTAAACTTGGAGATGGGTGCATTTATGCCTCCTGACCCTTGAAATCAGCTTATTGAATTCGGAGGCGTGTGTGGTGCTCTACTGTTCATGCGGGGAAGATAGTTAAATTTCTCTTTAAAAAAGTATCTATAGCGATGTCTCTGCAATACAGTTTGGTATACTGGCAGTTAATCTGGGTGTCATAATAATTTTCATTTTCTTCGTCTTTTGGTTTGCAGGAGTAAGTCTGTGTCTGTAACACTGGATGTACTGACCACTTGCTTCAGACTGAAGAGGACTTGCTCTGCTTTGGAATATGGTGCCTAACTTCTGCATCCCAGTACTCACTGTGCCAGCAGCCATCCTCTGCTGCTTGATGCTGCCTTTTGCAGGAGCAGACAGTAAGTAACATTCGGTTTTGGAAGGCCTGAATGCCTTGAAAAATTTCTTTCCAGAAATATTAAACCTTCTTGGTTTGTACTGGAAACACTGAGGGCTAAGAGACAACTCCCCCCCAGTCTTTTATTTCCCAATGTGCGCATTGCAGATAAACAGGATGTGTGTGAAGGGGCACAAGTAGAACTAAAAAGACTGACAAAATTTATTCAAGTGCTGGAAGAATTTCTGTAGTAGCTGCGAGATCAAAACCTGACAGTTTGATTTCTAACACGTACAGATGAGTAAAGAAAATTGGGGGCGGAGGAAGAAAGAAGTATTGGGGTCACAGTAATCCCTGTTACTTTTTCCTTGTTCTTTTGCCAGCTCTCATAATTTGTGTAGCACTGAGACATCTCTCCTGAGTCAGCAGGCAGTTGCTGTTGGAGAGAGCTGTTGGGGAAGAGGGTGCGAGTTCTTACCTTCTGGTGTAGCTCTCCTATACCTATATTTCAGAGGAATTGGAGTCCAGTGTTTCCTTGTGGTCATACTTTAGGCTGCTGTGTCCTTGCTGTTGTCCTGGTAGTCCCACAGAGCTGCTGTGACTGGCTTTAATTAGCCCCATCCAGTCAAGGGGAAATGTGCACAAAACGCTGTTGTGGACAGACAGGAGGAGAGAAGCATGGCTAATGGCAGCCTACTAAAAACACCTTATAGTAGGAATGTCTTATGGAATGGGTTATGCAGACAGCAGGAAACCTCGTGGCTTTTTTTGCATAATCTTGGGGTGTGTATTTATTAGGCAATCCCCAAGTATTTGTGCAGCCCCCCTCCCTTTTTTTTTTTAACCTGTACCCAGATTTTCAGTGTCCAAATGTCTGCACATTCATCATAGTCACTGGCAGTTGTGAATACTCCTTGTCTCTGAAAGTACCTCGAGCTCCTGGGATGGTTGAGCTGGAGCCGACCTGACCGTGATGCACCTCCTGAGCTGCCAGCAGTCACGTCTTTCTCACTGCAGCTTTAGTCACCAGGCTTATAATTAGATGTAATTTTGTGAAAGTTGAAGGAGATTTTGATTCATGTTGGTAGGAGCCTGGCTGAATGTAGAAAACAGACTGGGGGGTCCTAAGTGTCCTTAACTGAAAGGAAGGACTAAATTTAGAGAAGCTGGAGAGAAGATGTGAAGAAACGTACAAATTCACTTCTTTTGTTGTCATTAGGGATAACTTGCACAGGGAGCAGATTAATGTGGGTCTGAGTCTGAGCTGCCCAGTTAAACTGGGGGCAGCAGCTGTCTCCTTCCTCAGCTTACTTTGCTGTCTGCTGGTGCTGTTGAAAGGTGCTTATTCAGATCACTTTACGTCTGCACATTGTAGCCCATTTTGGAATCTGGCACAGAGAAATACTTGTTTAGGGTTCTGAGATGTATAAAAATTCCCTGAAATTTGTTATCTTTATAGTAGCCCCTGCAAAGGAGAGACACATCACTCACATCACAGGTGTGCAGAAGCTGGTGGAGCTTGAGATGTCCTAGGGCATTTCTTGGCCTGAGGATAACTTGCGGTAGAGGTGGTTTGCTAATTTTGTGGAATACTTCCACATGCTTAAATTTAACAAAATTGGCCCTGTTTCTGTATGGTGTCTCAGATGTGGAACACTTCTGTGTTGAGGAGCAAGTTTATCTGTATGTATGCCTTTTTCTCTGGTGCAGACTGACTCTGAATTACTTTTTCCTAATCTGGAAGGCAGCTCTGGAGGGCACTGACCTTTTAACCACCACAGCCACCATGGATTAATCAAGGGTTTCCTAGGATGGAAAATGTTGCTCTTTTAGTTGTATTTTAGCAACTTAGAGTTTTTCTATCATCTTACCCACTGAATCTTGCCACCGGCCTTCAAAGGCTGGGAGCTGTGTGAAAGGACCTGCCTGCTCTGTGCCTCTGCAGGGGTAAAATGTCACCCCCAAACCCTGCATTTCTTGTGCTCTTCCATCACTAATGCAGACAAGTGATGCAGTAGTGCATCTGGCATTGGAGAGTCTTGGTTCAGGACAGTAGTGAAGGGCAAGGGGAAGGTATGACAATGTATGGACACTGGAGCTTCCAGCAGAAGCTAGAGAGGGATGCTGTGAAAGGAGCACCCCATGTGCACACGCCTCAGTTTTTTGGTCACCATAGCATCCTGTTGGCTTCAGTGAAAGAGCATTTATTTACGCTGGTTATGGTTGTTCCCAAGAAATGACTGTGATTCCCTTTTCCCCATTGCAGTGCTGCTTGGAGTCGATGGAGGGATGGGCAGGATCTGTATCTGCAAAGCATTCCTGCATCTCCCCCACTAAAAGCAACAGGATAATGGGAGCAGGCTTATCCCTGGAGTTTCTGTAGTCAGTCCCCAAATAGCTTTTTATAGGAGCAAGGAAGGACGGCTGGAGATGGGCTGTGCTGCATCCCTGGCAGCAGCGTGGCTCATGGCTGGGTGCTCAGGGAGCACCCACGGCTGGGTCTTCCCTGCCTTCCCCACCTGCTGTTGTTTTAACACATCTCAGTGTTGCTGCTGTAGCTTCCTGACAATTAAGGCATCTGGCAGAAGGCTGGATGTTAACGCCTGAGATAAAGCAGATTGAGTGTGGATCGCCTGGCGGAATTAGTGCTGGGCTGTGCTGGTGCCTCCCCTGGAATTGAGTTCACGGGAGCTGTGAAGGATGTCAGCGATGAGGAGTGGAAGGGGCATCTAAAGGTTAAACTGAGTGGCAGAGTGTCAGAAAAAGAGGGGCTCGCTGGGTGCCTCCGTGGCAGCAGGAGGGGAGTGGTGGCTTCCTGGCCGCTCTGGTGGGGTGCTGGGAGGAGAAGGTGAGTGGGAAGGGGCACATGCGCCTGAGCGGTGGATACAGAAGTGCTAATTTGGCAGAAAGCTCTTTCAAATCCTCCCCAGCTTTTACAGACTGCAATAAGAAATTATTAAATTTTCTCTGTGATCTGACTGTGTTTCTGTCAGGGTGACCCTAATTCCATTAGAGCAGCTCGGAGCTGATTCAGGATGGCTGTTTTACCCATTCTCTCTCAGCTTGCTTGTGTGGGTTTTTTTATACACTCCGTGCTTCCCTGTCTGTCAGCTTTTGATTGTGCATGGGAAAAATCACTTTGCAGATTTCAGTTAATGTTCAGTGCAATTGTCAACTAAAAGATGCTTTTTTTCAGCTTTTGAGAATGTGTAATTTATTCTAATAAAATTTTTAAAAAAATCCCCTCTCAAAACAAAATGCAGAGAAAATGGGGAAAAATCAATACTGTCATCAGAAATGATCAGCAATGTCTTTTTTTGTTCTCTTGGTTTTTTAAAAATTAGGCTTTGTTTTTGAAGTCCTTGGCACAGGTTCCATTAGCCAAAGGAAGAGACTAGGTGACCCATCCTAGGTCTTTTCTAACCACAGTATATTTTGGTTTGTCTTGCACAGAATTTCAAAGGGCTTAAGGAGTAAAACCACTTCAAAAGTGACCTTGTAGAAGGAAAGAAATAAGGCAGAATTAGGCCAACTACCTGTGAATTGATACCTGGTAAACAAACAATTTGCACCTTTTGATTTCTAAATGTAGAGCAAACTTGGCTTTTATTTGAGGGGGTAGATGAAACGTGCCTCAGTGAGCTGGTGTGGTCAAGGCAGGGCTTTGGCTCCCACCACCCCTAGCCAGAAAGGACCCCAAGTCTGAAGTGTCTCAAGGCTGCCATGCCCCTGAAAGAAAGAGTTGCTTTATATCCCAAAGATGTGAATCTTGTACATGGGGGGAGTTTTGTGTTATTTTGTTTTTTTTCAATCAAGGTTTCTTGGATGCTAATTGAATTGAGGAGACACATTAAAAAAGAAAATAGAAGGGTAGGATGCTGATGCTTGTGAAGGTTGGGAAAAGAAAGAGTACTAAGATGGCTTTTCTAGATATGGTGATGTCTGAGAGTCTAAGAATAGTAAGATGGCCTTTCTAGCTTCAGGTGAGCTCTGTTGTGCCAGGGATTTTCTATTGTACCTGAAGTGTTGTCCGGAGGTTTTGGGTGGAAGAGCACTGGAGGGAACTTCGGTTATGATGCTTGGTTCTCCTTGTCCCCTGACTCTGCTGTCTGCCTTTACTGTTTTGTGTTCCCAAATCTAGCTTGGCTTGTTTGGACTCCCCGATTCAGCTCTGCTGCCTTTGCTTCATAACCTGAATGATGCCTCAACAACAGCTCAACCCCAAATACAGCTGATCCAGGCCACCCTGAGGGACAGACTTGCTGTTGTGCAAGCCTGTAAAATGGCCACTTTGCAAAGCTGGGCAGCAGGATCCCATCCCAAAAACTGGGCATGAGGCTTCTCTGCTGCTGCCTTGCATCAGTTTCTGTTTCCAGATTTCCTGTTCGTATGCCTGTCCCCAAACACTGCATGTAGTGATTATGTGTAATTGATGCGATTGGATCCAGGTATTGCAGCACAGGTAAATACTAATTTTCTGCAATTCTACCTTGACTAGCTTGACATACTCCCATCATGTAAGAGAACATGGAAAATACTGTTTAGGAAAACCCCTGTGCCTGAGGCATTGAGGTGGCGTCATTAAGGGACAGGTTGAAATATTAACCACAGCTATTGTGCAGTGTTTATTTTTGGTGTCCTTACTCATCATGTATATAAATATATATATTTAGGTAGAAATGGATTCTGCACTTTTCTGTAAAATACCTAAATGCTGCCTGCTTGTAGCTAAATGTTGCAGACATCAAGGTAGAAGATACGCTGTGAGGACAAAAATCATGTAGTAGACAACAGATCTTTTTCTGAATTTATAGCCCTTTTAACTCCAGCACTTGCAGAAGGCATGAATTTGTTTGGGTTGCTACCCACAACAAATCACAGCATGATGATTTGTCTTTTTTATTTATTGTTAAAGCCAACAGCATTCATCAATCAACATTAGCTGCCAGGTCAAAGGTCTGCTTAGCCCCAAATCCCTCATCCAGTAGTGGTCAGTACAAAGAACTATGGAAGATGTAAAAGCAGCATAAATATGTAGTGATCTCTTCCTGTTGTCCTCTTGGAGCCCTCCGTGAGTGGTGGCTCCTGAACCCAGAGAGGTTCTGTACAAACTGCAGCCACGCTTACTCTGGGTTTTGCTGTCAGGCGGCTCTGAGCATGTGGTCAGTCTGCAGGGACATCTGGGGGGCAGTGGTTTGCATGGAGACCACGGTGTAGGCTCTGACTGTTGCCTCCACTCCACGGCTCCTTGTTTAAGCCCCTCACTGCTGCTGTGCAGGGCTAAGCATCCCCACTCGCCGTCTGCATCATTCAGACTCAGCTGCGCAGCCAGAGTTCCTCTCCTGCTTTCACAAGGGACTTCTGTGTATAAGTGTCCAGCCCAGTGACAAATGTTGAGGGGATGATATATTTCATAATTGTTCTTTGAGAGAGTGTGTGCTTATTGGTTTGGTGATACAGAAAACCGATAGAACTACCTGCTTACAATTTTATCTTCAGTGTAGATTCATAGATTTTAAGGCCAGAACTCAGATCAGAGCAGTCTTTTACTCTGACCTGTGTAGCACAGGCTGTATAATTTCAGTAGTAATTTCTGCTTCTACTTTTAACAGCTGTGGATGAGCTAGCACGTAGCTTTTGGGAGGCTATCAAATCATGATTTGAAAACTAAATGGTAGAGAATTTATCCATCTACTGTATGATCTGTAAAAATGGCAAGTAATCATTACTTCTCCAAATCTGTATTTATTTCAAGCTACATTTATGCATTTTTAGGGTTTAGACACTGTATATTAGCACATCTGTCAGTGAGGCTGGAGACTCCTGCTCTTTAATGCAATCTCCCAGAGAAGCAACTTGAAGTGTAGGAGCTAGACAAACCTGCAAGTTTGTCCTTTTTGTTGTAGAAAAATAGGCTCATCTTGTTATTTCTGACCAGATATAATTTTTATGGTTCTTCACTAATCCTCCAGACTTTTCAGTATGTTTTTTAAAGTCAAGGGACCAGGACCAAGACAAGTGGCCGCATTTTCCAACAATACAATGGCACTTCAGCCTTTTTACCCACAGCATTCAGCTGGGAACATGGTCCTCCACTGTGACCTCTGA
This sequence comes from Machaerirhynchus nigripectus, assembly GCA_013397975.1. Classification (NCBI taxonomy): domain Eukaryota; kingdom Metazoa; phylum Chordata; class Aves; order Passeriformes; family Dicruridae; genus Machaerirhynchus; species Machaerirhynchus nigripectus. The sequence continues at coordinate 1,681,795 of VZRQ01006006.1, read as the reverse complement.
ATTCCTTTCTGGACCTCTGATTCCCAGGATGCAACCTCGTATTTCATTAGTGTGACTTGGCTTTTTGCTCATGAATATCTGCCCCTTAGTACATTAAAATGCATTTTGCTGGATCCCAGCTCATTCAGTCATCTGTGTAATTCTTTAAAGGTAATTTTCCCTTTCTATGTATGTAGCTGACTACCAATCTTGGTAAAGCTTACCCTTTACTTTCCAAATCTAATTGCAAGTGAGTTGCGTTCATTCACAGATGCTAACCAGTTGTGGCTATTTGCAGAGGCTGCTATGTGTATTTTAAGGAGATATTTGAAGTACCCGATAGTAGTGATGGTAACATTCTTTGCAGACGGAAAGGGGTGCTAGAAAACAGATAAAATAATATGGTTTGTCATGCTGCTCCTGGCTATTACTAGTATTGATGTCAGAAAGGGAGAAAGTACAAGATCTGCTGGAGATTTCAGTGTTTTAGCTGAGCAGTTGTAAAAAGCAATGATGTGATAATAGGAATGCTTTTTTTGTTTCTTTGATTATCTGTTCATTATACTGATGCTTCAGAATGATACTGTAATATAAGATGATCAAGCTCATTTTTGTGAACAACCAAGAGTATGAAATTTGTTTGCTCAAAATGTTAGTCAATCGTTTTTGATGTTGAACATGCCTGGTTTAAAAAGGAGTGGGAAAAAAAGCATCTGTTCATGGGTGCTTTTTCTCTGGTAAGTTGTCTATCTTTATGTATCAGGAGCTGAGAAGCAGTGGTGTACTCTTAATTGAATGCTCTGTTTAGTCCCTTGTGAGAATGAGTGCTTTGTCTGTGCCAGAGACAAATCTCATTTATTTTGTTGGTGTGAAAACACTGTAGGGTGCTTATTGAAACTTTTAAGTCATAGAAATGTCTTTTGCCTTGCACACTTTACTGACATATGATCACTGAATCCAATCAAAGCACTTCTTATAGTGGACGATGGCTTTACATTTGTATATGAATTGTAGCCTGCAATGCTAGAGCTTTGAATGTCTGTTAGTTTTGAATTTCTCTGATGCATCATAACATTAAGCCTTCACAATAAGGGGCATTCACATGGTATAAAAAAGAAATAATTACAGAATATATTCCATTTCATGTAGTACAGGCTGGAATGACTCCGTGGTCCTGCTGTGCTTTTCAGATGGCCCTTCATTGCATAAATTACTCATTGTCCCCCCCC
>VZRQ01006006.1:1580474-1680562 GCA_013397975.1 Machaerirhynchus nigripectus | reverse complement strand
CCCCCCCCCATAATAACAGAATTTCCAGGAATGTATTTTGTAAGAATCTGATTGGGACATATAGGTAGTACCTGGTCAAACCTTAAAATAAATGGGAATGCCACCATTTTCCAACAGAGGTTCATTGCACCAAGGGTGACTGTTCTGAGTTGGTGCTTTGAATAAAATCAGCACGTCAGGAAGAGGTTTGGAGTTGGTTTGTCTTTGCTACATGAGGTTATTCTACTTGAGCTGCTAGTGGATTCTCTGGAAGTAACTGGGGTCTCGTGGAAAGGACTGTCATCAATCCACTCGTAAATACTGCAGGTTCAAAAGGAATCACTCAGAATTCTTGCTTGCTTTTGCTGCTTTTCTTGCAAATTCTTTTCAGTTTTTTTACAAGCTCTGTCTACATATGATAACTTTGTTGGCTCACCTGGGAGGTGAGTGATATAAGCCCTTGGCAGTGAATTGCCACACAGGAAGACAACAGTGACTGTTGAGCCTCCGCTCTTTGTTATAAGGGTGCAGAACACCTATGTGTTCTTCGTGTTTATTTTTAGCCAAATCCACTTCAACTGTTGTGTTACTTCTGTTAAAGGTTGTTCTGAAAAGGGGTTTTAAAGAGGCCAGGAAATACTCAGCAACTTTACACATGTAGGGCTTTTGCCTCTGAAAAACTGCACTTGTAATGACCATTTTGAGCCCCAGCATTAGCACAGCTGTGCCTGGCAGGTGGGGCTGTTCCTTTTCACCCACTTATTAAAAGTTGGGGATTTGTGTGAGTGGGAGACGGAGTGTGTTGCAAAGCTATCACTTTGGCATTATTCCTAAGACAGGGCATTTCCTTGGTTTTCAGACTTGAAACTGAAATTCTGTCTTTTGAGGTAAATGCAGGAGTTACCGTGCATCGATTGCAGAAAGGGTTTCAGTCCCTGCATTTGGGGAAGAGAGACAGCTATAGTGTATTGTACTTATAGAGTATTTAATTTGCAAGAGGGAAGATTCATTGAAAGGACTGAATGATGAGTAGTGAGATTCTTGTTATTTACTGAAAATGGTTAAAATACTGATATGATGATGACAACTATGTATTTTAATCCTATTTAGCATCAAACAGAAGCTTTCAGTTTTTCCAGGACACAGGAGAACCTTTAGAGAAGCAAACTTATCTTATAAACAAATACTCTTATATTCCTATTTAAAGGGCTGGGATGCCTGGTCCTGACACAGTGTTCTCAGTCTTGGCATGCTGAGTACAGAGTTTAGTATGGCTCTCGGGAGGATGAGGAGGGTAGTCCAAGACCTGGAAAGGCTCCCTTTACTCTTGTTTGATGTAACAGGTAATGGTCCTTGTTGTTGACTTGTCATTTATACTTGCTGTATATAGACTTCCAGTATACTTTTTTATGCTCCATGACACACAGTTTATCAGGGGTTAACACAAAGTTCCTTAGTTATAACCTGTTCTTTTCAGCTTTTTATGAGTTCATGGCTGAAATGTGCCGTGCTTGGTCTTCAGGCAAAGTTCAAGTGGAAGGACTGTATTTTATGAGTTGGACATTTGTTTTAGGTTCTTTCTGCAAAAGTTATCTTTGAAGGCTCTTAAAAACAAAGTGGAAAAATAGTTTTGTACCCTTAAAGCTGGCTGTGGTGTTATTTATAGATCTCTAGTCTAAAATGTCTGTGAAAACATTTAACCACCAAAGCACATCTGTAGTAATGTCCAGAGAGAACAGAACCTGATTTATGGAAGGAGTGACCCATAGAAAAATAGGCTGCTGAATAATATAAAGGGAATTTCATGCTAGATCACTATGTAAAGGATGCTGTGTGAGCTCGTGTGTAACTAAGTTGCTTGTATATTCATTCTGTGATTGTAGCCAGAGCCGCTGTGATCTCTGCCTTCCCAAGAGCCAGAGGTGCACAGCAGAGGTGTCCTCCAGGTCCTCCAGCACCCAGCTTGGAACGTGGGCAGAGAGAATTAATTCTCACCGACACCCTGAAGTTCCTCTTCTAGTGCATTTGTCTATTTCTTGAGGCAGTTGTGGAAATAGAGAGGGTTTGTTGTTGAATTTGCTCTGTGGTTGTACTGCATGCCACAGGGGCTTGGTCTTGTCTTTCTTGGCAATGCCTGTCGCACCTTTATTCTGCCTTAGTAAATGCATGGAACATTTAACATATATAACTGCCAAAGTTTTGGGTTTTTTTTCTCAAATGCTAAAATACACCACTGTTCATATGTCTGTAGAGTCGTGTGCCCTATTTTAAGAGCAGAGTATGATTTGGTGGTTTTCTACACATTAAGACAAAATCCCTGTATTGTTCAGTCAGCATCTGTGCATTGCTCAACCTCTTTTCCATTAGATACTCAGCCTTCTGTTGCAGATAAAGCTTTTTTTTCAGAGGCAAATTTAGCTCAAAAATCCTGGCATTGTCTGTAATCTATAGTATGTTGTGTGAGAAGAGTTTCCTGTGTAATTTTGTGGAATTTAGAAAACTCCAGTTAACATATAAAGAGTTACATGCAGTATACCATGTGGTGTTTTCCAAGTTTATATCAAATCGCAGAATTATTTTGTGTTACAATAACTGCTGGACTGTGTCAAACTCTAGGTCCATTTATCCCAAAATTATCCCAATGTAAGCGTCCAGTGATGGCCAACAAATGCTAGATGTTTTAAGGAGGTACAAAAAAGATTGTCTTATACTCTTGCCTTTTCTTCCCACCCACATTAGTTCCTATTTCCTATGTAAAATTAGAAGTTGTTCTCAGAAATTGGACTTGTATTACTGCTTCTGTAAAGCTTTATTAATTGCAACAACTCTAAATATTGTTTTATCCACATGGGCAAAGGAATAATACCCAATACAGTTTTGTCAAGGTCAGATCAATCTAATTTCCTTTAATGACAGGCTAACAGACTTTGTGAATGGAGAAGCAGTAGATGTCATTTATCTTTAGTAAAGCTTTCAGTGCTCCCTCATGAGACTTTTTCCTGTGAAACATCTGCTCATAGGGTGGGTATTTGGCAGTTTGGTAGCATTCAGCATTTGCAGTAATGATCTCTCTGATAGAATAGAGAACATGCTTATTAAATTTGCAGGCAACAACAAGCTGGGAAGAGAGGCAAGCATGTTGGAGGACACCATTAGAATTCAAAATTATCTTTACAAATTGGCGAAACTGTCTGAGAGGATGCATGTCAATAAGGAAAAATGTGGATAGATGTTTGAAAATAGGAGTAATCAGCTACATAAATACAGAATGAGAGACAACTGCCTAGACAGCTGGTATACAGAAAAGGTCTTGCAGTGCTAATGGATCATAAACTGTACAGGAGTCGACAAAGCAGTGCTGTTTTGAGGGGGACAGACATTACAGTGACAGGCAGAAATGAGGAGTACCATCCTGAAGACACATTTGGTATCTTTCTACTCTGCTCACATGGGTGAGGCCTGTGGTGAAACATCTCAACTTGAGCATGCCACTGCCAGAATGGAAGGATTAACTGCGGGGAAGCCAGTCCTTCCCATCCACTGCTAGGAGAATAAATAATGTCCTTGAACTGCAGCTGGGAAGTTCAGGTCAGGCACTAAGCAACGCTCACAGACATGCAGGTTTGTTGGGCATGGAATTGAATTTCTGGAGGAATTTCTGGAATTCCATATGCAAACAAAGTTTTCCCTCCAATGTGTTCTGAATAGTGTGATTTTTTTAAATGAATGTTTCTTTGTCTTCATTTATGAACCAGGAAGAGTACAGTCTCATAGCCTGTCTCCCCTAGGTCACCTGTAACTCTTGTGTTTTTATGCTGTCCTTTTTTCATCCTCCTCTCAAGAGACAATCACTGTCTTTCCTCTGACTATGTAGCTTTTTGTGAAAGTGTTTTCCAGGTCCTTAGTTCTCTTCGGTGCCCTTCTCTGACTTTGTAGTTCTGCTCTAAAGGAGCTGGTGATCGAATACAGGGGAGAATATGAGACTTGCAAACATCCACTAGTTTTCTCATGAACCATTGTAGGTTTGCTATCTTTTTGCCCACGTCTGTGCATGACTAAAGGTCAGGTGCCTGTTACGATGCGTAGTTCGTCTTCTGAAGCCATACAGTTAACTCAGCTCTGCAGATTGTAGCAGGTAATTCTGTGTTTGATTTTTTTCTTTCAGTACATGTTACGTATTTGTCTGTAGGTAGTTGGTGTCCGAGCTTTGATGGTTACAGGGGCTTAGCTCACCAAGGCAGGCTCTGGTGTGTGTCTGGTGGTTGCTGCTGTGCTGTGCAGGAACCCATCTCTCTGACAGCACCAGATTTCTGTGCCGTCATGCAGACTGTCAGACATTCCTAAGGAAGGTCGTGTGGTTGTGCCAGCCCATACAACACAGCACACAGAGCAGCAGAGCAGGTTGGAGGGTCTGTGTGTGGACCACTGCAGGCAAACAACGCTGCTTTGCTGTCCAGAGCAGCACTGACCAGGATCTCTTGGTGGGAGGGGGGCATTGAAACAGCTTCTGGCAGCACAAAATGCTTTGGGAAACAATTGCAAAGGATGCTGTAGGTCTTGCAAGATATTCTGACTAAAATATGTCTAAATGCTTATTTATGTGTATGAACGGGAAAATGTATTTAAAATGTGTATTTGTATAGAATGCTTTTAATGTTAATGGTAGTGGAAAGGAAGATGTCTAAGGTTTTTTCCTTCTCCTTCCAGTAGTCATTCTTGCTATGAATAGCTGTATATCAACTCATGAATTTCTGTCTGAGTGAGGTCCCAGGGCTGTATGAGATGGGAGTATCTTGTGCTTCATGTTAAAAGATTATGGTTAATTTATTGCGTGTTTGTTGTGGATAAGAAAAAGCTATTTCCCCACCTAGACTTTTCCTTTCCCGTGTTTCATAAAAGAGCCATGTAGTTTTTGCTGAAGAAGTACAGATCAGAGGAGATTTGTCTTTTTAATGAATTGACTTAAATCAAAATGCAGGCCATTACATGAGTTCTTGAGTTCTGGAAACTCTAGCCATTACGTTGGGTGTTTCTTTGCCATCAGACTTTGACTTCAAACTGCAATTATTTTTCACAAGATAAAGAATGAAGTCTGTTGCCTGTTATGAATAATAGAGTATGGTAATATCACAGCTATATATGCAAACTCTGCAGACTGGCAGCGCAGCTGCTAAACGTTACGTTTTTAAAATATGTGCAATCTGTTGTCAACAGAATTAAAACCAGGAACATTACATGGTTTGTTTTGTAGGGAAATTCAGTGATGAATTGTTCTACATTTTGACCTTTAATTTTTTTTTTTTTAGTTTCTGCACCTTCTAGTGGATTGGGGAGATTCTCAAATTAAGACATGTGGAATTCTAATGGCTACCCTGACATTTCCTAGGCTTGGCTGGATACCTGGTCTTGATTAGTTTTCTAGTGTACCTACTCTGCCAAGCTGGAGAGGCTCATACACTCCACGGCTGAGCTTGAAGTGATTGCACTGTAAACCTCATCCAATTAAAAGGTGAATCCTATTCTGGTAGTGGAAAGTTGTTTTATTGTTCCTCTCCCCTAATACTGATGCAAGTGGAAGTGTTGAGGGGAAGTGTTATCGCTGTTGTTTTTGTAGCTTGTTGTTATCTTCCATCTTCATATACAAAAAAGTGAGAAATGCAGCCTGCCCAGCTGTCTGAGAGCGAGTGTGACTCGGCAAGATAAACCTTCACTGGCTGTAATGGGCCTGACTACAGATGATCCTTCAGCTCTTCTTTGCCATCCGGTAGTGTCCTGGTTTGAACCACAAGCAGCAGGAGAAGTAAGGTGGAAATACAGCAAAGAACCCTCAGCAGTCCCTCATTTTGATGCTGAGAAGGGAACAATGCACACTCAGGACATGTTCTGCTTTGCTCCTCCTGACTGTGGAGTGGGAAAATAAGAGGGAACGACCTAGGAATGTGAGAAAGGAGTGAATGTGAAGAATATAGAACATTTAGGTTTACTGCCCCTCATCAAAACAATCTTTGAAGTCCTGCTGCTTGGGAGAAGATGCAGACAAGCACTCTCCCAAAATGGAGAGAGTAGCTGAGCAGCTCCTTGAGTGTTTCTGTGCTCCATTCCTCTCACCTGCAGAAAGAAATGCCAACATTAGCAGATCTCTGATTGTGTCTGTGCTGGCAGAGGGTCCCAGAACTGATTTATAGCACTTGTTCAGCTTTCAGCGAGCAGCAAATGCATTGCTTAATTATTCATGGCAGATGTATTATTGCAGGAAATTAAGACATTGAGGAAACAAGTAAAAACTATTACTGAATAGAGCTATAAACAAGGTAAGGTGGAAGGGAATGCAACGGAAAAGCTCTGAGATGCTAAAAACCCCTCCTTCTCAGAAACGTTTCCCCCCTTCAAAAAATAATTGTTTAAATTCCCAGATATGCAACTGATCATTCATAATACATAATTAAATATTCTATTAGCTAACAAGTTGGGTTTAATTTGCTACATTTGTCATCTAAATTATCACATTTGTGAATGTGTGAAACCTTCTATGGCTTCTTTCAGCATCTCTACTTACATAACAGCACAATTCTCTTTACGTCTTTGACTTCCCTCAAAAGATTTGACATTTTACTTGTGCAGGAAAATTTAGGTCAACCTTTGGCTTTCTGTCCCAAAGAAGGAACTTATGGGTTTGGGTTTTGTGTCCTGGAGGTACTGCTGTGCCTGGAGTAATGGTGTGCAGTGCTGCTGCAGAGAGTGGGACCCAAGGCCCGTCTGCTGGCAGTGGATTTCCATGGTTTGAAATCCTCTGCAGCCAGGCACACGTCCACCTAGTTCTCTTTCAGATGCAGCTGTAGGTTTATTCAAAGATTTATTCATGTGTGTTGGTGGCCTGTGCCGTGAACTTGTTCTCTAACCTGTGTCTGATGCCCCCACTCACACAGAGGCCAGAGCTGTTGGCTTTGAGGAACACCAGCACTTTCTTGCTCATCAGGTGGCACAGGAGGAGCCTGTTGTTTGATCACTCTCCCGTATGCATAGAGGGAATTTCTCATTACTGCTGCTCCAAGGTCCCATTAGCTTTAATCCTTGCACATTTCATGACAGTTTTTCAAATATGTAGTCAGTAACTGACCAAACTTCACTGAGAAGGAAGTGGTTTAAAGAAAACCCTTTCAACTTCTCTCTCAAGAATAGAATTATTAGCTGTATTATAAAAGTTATAGGGAGTATCTCTTAAGTTTTTGTGTAACCTCAGGCTTCCAAGAGTTTCCATTTCATTACTGTTCATAAGCTCATTATTTTGGTACATCTGTAGTAATTTTGGAGCCCTTTACTTTATAATTTCAATTATGTAGTTTGAAATGTAATGATCTTAGAAGTTCTGTTATGGAGAATTCAGAGCAATTTTAAGGCGAGAAAATGAAATTTAGTGATAAAACAGCTTTGTGTAGTTCATTCCTATGACGGGAGGTGTTTGAGTCCATTTGCAAACTTCAGCTATTTGGAGATACAGGTGATGGGAGGAAAATACTCTGTAACCTGTCCTGTAAGGTTAATTTTCCTGACACTTGAAAGCATGGTCTATGTGCAGCACATATATGAATATAACATATGATACAAATTGTGCAAAAAAGAGATCTTGCAAGAATCACATTAAACCGTCAGCACTGAGGAACACGCTCCTAACTGTGTTTTGCAAATGCTTGCTGTTCTGTACACGTGCAACTCAGGATTGCCTAAACAGAGCTTTGCTCCAGACCTAATCAATTGGTTCTCGAGCCGTTTAGCTTTTTAATTACTCTTGTCAAAGTGAAAATTATGTGAAAGGACTTGACTGTGCAATTAGCTGCTGAACATTTTTTGCAGCAATAGTGGGAAAACAATACCAAGTCCCAGAATAGCAGTAGATACAACCATAGGAACAAATCTGCTTCAGCAGAGAAAGAGATATTCTAGTAACTAATCTGAATGAAAGATAATTTATTTTTTAAATATGCATATATTCACAGATGTGAGCAGAAAAGGCTGTTTGTGTGGGAAAAGCCTGTCCCCAGCAGAATGCCGGGTTAGTTGTCACTTGCTGATTTCTCTCAGGTTTGAGGGCCCTGCTCTTCACAGGCGGGGGCTGCAGCTCTGCCCTCAGTCAAGGCTGAGCATTTTAGAAGAAGTGCCAGCTCTTTGACCGCCAGACTGCTAGGGGCTAAATTTTAGAGAAAAAAAGGGTTCACCTTTCCTGTGCTGCAGCCGTGGCAGAGTGCACAGTGTGTTTCTTCTGTGGAATGCAAGAACCTGGTTGGTGTTCATTCAGTGATCTATAGATCATCTGCTCAGACAAATTATATCTCTCAACAGCTTCACACTAAACTAATCTGGGCATTCAAAAAATAAATAAATGAGGCAGTGTCTATAAAGAGCTTCCGTCTAGTGAAGTGGAGCAGTTGGAGCCTGATTAATGAATCTCATTTGAACACACTGGCTGTGTGTTCACCGCTCCCCCCCGCCGAGCTCCGTCATCCAGGACAGCCCTTGTGGAACACAGCGTGCATTGCCGGCAGCTCCGCCTGGGCCCACGGGCCGCCGTGCTGAGGATGGGACTTTCACCACCGTGGTTGGTTCATGGCCCCAGTGCAGAAGACAGAGCTTAGGGATATCCCTACCACTGCTGGTGCATCCCAGGAGTGGCATGACCCTCCCCTGGCTCTGCCATGTTCAGGACCAAAGTGCAGGGGTGCATTTTGGGTAAGTATCATTTGGGGAAGGATCCCTTCAGTGCTGGTGCCCCTCAGAAGTGTAACACATTGGCCTTCACCAAGCTAAAACAGTGTTTTTACAAGTGAGATTGAAAACACAAGTGAGTTGTACTGACTGTTAAGCTGATGAGCTGATGGAAGGGAGCTGAGTCACTCCGTGCTGACTGACTGAGCCCCCACTTCTTCCCTGAGAACAACACGGTGAGGGAAGCTGAACAAATCCTGGTACTCATCCTCCTGTGTTTGGAAATGCTTAATAGATTTGGAGGCTCAGAATTTTAATGCAGTTCTTTTCTGTACTGATAGAGGTCTTCGAAGTCACTTGAATGCTTTACTAAGCACACATACGAGAAGTTGGGTTATTTGTATCGGTGCACTTGATGGTTTCTGATCTTCATTAGGCTGTGTACCAGAAGGTCAGTGTGCACGCACACCCACATGCCTAAAATAATTTATTCTGCTGCCTTTTAGCACCTGCTGCCCATAGAGGTGTTACTAGAAAAGGAAATTGCATCTTTTGAATAGTGAATAACAAATAAAATTTCTCTCAAGACACAATGTTTTTTAAAAGGATTCCAGTTCCAGGACCATACATGGGTGGGATTTTTTCTTTTCCCGGGAGGTGATGAGGGCAAAACCAGCAGTAGCAAGACATCCATTTTTTGTGGAGGTTTGAAAGCAGGTGAAAGGGCTCAGAAACCAGAGGGATACTTTCATTGGGTCTGAAATAGTCAGCGCATCAACATCTGGTTTTGGATTATAGCTAGAGGCAGCAAGACATGAGTATAGAAAGTTATTTTTAATTATGTAGAATACGTAGTTTGGGTATGTGTGTAAGCTGGCTGCAGTGAAATCAAGGAAGCCAACACATTTCAAGCTTAATTGTATTTCTTGAACAATCTGAGAACAGTAAGTATGTGATAGAAGCTCCTTTTTGTGTGTAATACCTATTTCATTCACTTCTTGAGACTGAAGGGCTTTGGCAGTGAATGGTCTGTGTGCAGGGAAGGACATGGGTGCTATGAATTGCCAGTTTTTCTAGCTGAAGAAGCTGAAAGAAGTGTGCTGGGACTCTGGGAAGGAAAAGGTCTCAAAGTTAAAGCAGTTTTTAATGTCTCAGAGGTTTAAATTTCAGAAGGCATGGACATGCCTGTAATTGTCAAAGGGCAGTAAATTTTAAAAGAAAGTAGTGAAATGTAACCTAAATGCAGAAGATGGTGCCATTCTGCTTACACCACGAGAGCATTTACTAGCAGGACAAAACTGCATCACTTTTTGGATTACAAAGAGTTCCAGATTGTCTCTAGTGTTTGCCATCGTGTGAATGTTAGTGCTCAGGTGTGTATTGCAAGGCCCTTGGAAGAATATTGAAGGGCTGCACTCTGTTCTGAGACTTGATAAAAATTATAGAGAGTTTAAGACTAGGCTGTGAGCATCAAGTTTTTAAGCTACAAAAAGGGTGAGTAGGAGGGAAAAAACTGCATTTGCCTGGGGAAACTTAAATACCTTTTCTCAGCATGTTTGCAGATGGATCACCTTACAGGTATGTGAGAAAGATTTGCATTTTAGAGCCCTGAGAAGTGCTTGAGAGATAGATGCTCATCTCCTGTCTTCACTTCCCTCCTTCCCCTTTGCTTCTTGTCATTTAACATTTTTGAAGTTCTTTGGGTAGTTACATTTTTGTCTCTGTAATAATTATTAAATTATAAATTATTTTTATAAGCAAACCCTCTTGACTGTGGATAAGCAATCTTCATAGATTATTTGGTGGGATACTTAATTTGAGGTTTCTTCATTGCTTATGACAAGATGTTTCTGCTGCTGTCATAGTTGATGATTCATAGCTCAAGTGAAGTGCTTAGCACTTCAGAAAAGTTGTAACATAGGCAGTCCTACTCAAAGTCTCTTCATTAAAAAAAAAAAAAAAAGAAAAAGGAGGAAAAGAGAGCTGTGGTGAACTGTGCTGAAATGGTGTGTGAGGCTGGTCTGCAGGACTGGCTCCAAAACATGGAGAGGGAGGAAGGGGCTGTTTACTGATGCTGCATCAGAGAAGAGGCTGAGGTAACGTGTTCTTAAATCCTCTGTTTTCTCCTAAGCCCATTTATGAGCAGTCAGGGGAGTTTGTGAGTCTGATAATGTTTGTACATATGTGGGAACAGGGTGCTCCCTGCAATCCTATATGATTTAGAGCATTCTGCTTGATCATCTGGGCTCACAGCACTGAACTGCACATTTTTGACTCAGCCATGGGGGTTCTGGGTGTCTGTTTAGAAGGCAAGTGGAAAATGAAGAGGCCTTAGACTGGTCAGAGGAAAAAAATGCAAGGTGGGGTATTGAAGTACTGGCACCGTCTGGATGTGGCTGATGCTGTGCTCAGTCTGTGTGGCTGTGTTGGAGCAAAAAGGGACCCCTATTAAAATTTCACAGACACGAACCTCAAACCTTTTAAGGGCTGGAGGAGGAGGTAGCTGGCTGCTGAAATTCCTGCTGTTTTGCCATTACTGATGTTTTCCTTGTGAGAAGCTTCAATGAGGAAGTCTGACAGATGGCAACAAAGGGAAAGGTACAAACAAGGCATTCCTGCAATATAAACGCTGGGGCTTTAACTGTTTCACTGAAGTGTTTAAAACACATGTAAGAATTTGGGCAGAACTACACAGGCATGTTACAGCGTTTAGGTGAAATTTCAGAAAAAAAGCAGTGACAGTTGTTTTTTCCCCAGCCAAGCTGAATTCCAAGGATGCCACTGAGAGCAGCTGCGTACACTGAATATTGATGAGCAGCTGGTGCCAGTCCTGCGACCCCACCAACTTCTTCCATGCTTCAGGAAAACTCTGCTGATCTTATTTCAGCCATCACATTATAGGAGTGCATTTGCAGCTGCACAAGTTCAGTGAAAAGAAACAAAATCAAGAGTGAGCCAGAAGAGTTTAAGGGAGCAGGGTGGAATCTGGCTAGTTTAGACAGGTGGTGTTTGGGGCCTCTGTACTGGCAGCCTGTTGGGATTAGGACAAATTCACTAGTTTCAAATAACTATTCCAGGTTTTGGTAGGGTTTTAGCTCTTTGAGTACTCTTGTTCTCATGGAGGGTGAAGGAGACTGGGGAATTGAAGGGTTTGTTGTTGGAACTGGATAAGGTAAGTATAAGTGGAGGAAATTTTAGATAAATTGAGGAGTTCATAATGTGGGCTGTTTATAGGCTTCTGTCTTTTAAATCGGAAGCATTGTTGTAGCTGTTGTGTGTTTGGAAGCACTTCAGGTTTGAGTGGACCATAAATATGTGTGCAGATGTTCTTCCTTTTCCACTCTGAGCATTTAGGCTATTCAAACCACTGCAGTGGCTTTCTTCAGAAATTGTTTTATGGGGATCTCTACAGTATTTTAAAACCAAAACAAGACTTTTGTGCCAATGTTTAACCTTCACTAGAGGCACCGTGTAAAAAACCACTCCAGTGTGTGTTTCTGTACATATAAATTGCACCATTTACACTATAAAGAGAAAGCCTTTTTAGTCAAAAGCAAAAGGTGGTGAAGTGGAAAGGTGAGCTGCTGCCTCTCCACGTCACTGCCTGATCTCTGAAGGCTGGGTTTCTTACCCCAGCTTTGTCCTGCTGCTGTGGAAGGTGTGACTTTAAACTGAATTTATGCTGGTTTTTACTGGGGGTTTTTGTTTGGGAGTCAGTGAGTTACTATTGAACACGAACTCATATAGACCCTCCTGGGATCTTCTGTATTGCCTGTTGCACATTTGCCTGAAATGCTGACAGAGAAACTAATACTCTTTTTTAATATTAAAGAACAATAACAGCTTATTTAACACTGAGTAAGAAAGAGGCTTTAGCAGCAATGTACTTCAGTGAAATAGCGAAGATATTTCTGTGAGCTGCTCTACATCAAAGCTTTATGAAGGAGGATTTCTCTGCCACAATGTGACCTCTGCAGTGCTTCAAAGTGCTGGTTCTTTGCCCATCAGCCAGCTCCATGTTTTTACTTTGACTAGTGGTGTTCCTGCTTAAACCACAGAAAAGGACTTTTATCTAAGCACTTTCTGGGAAAACTTTTCTTTACGCATACGGACTTTGAGAATCAAATGCCACAAATGTTTTTTCAGTTGCCATATGAGCATACTTGGCAGAGATAGAAGGAACCTGAATACAAGGGAGCTTCTTAGGGAAGAAACTCTCTTTTGGTGACTTCTGCAAAACTGAATGCATGTCCTTTCAGTGGTATTAATTTTTGCTCTTTTGGAGTTGTAGCATGTGAACTTGAGTGGTTTTGATGTATTGCTGATGTTTTAGCACTCTTACTCATCAAGGAGCTCTGTCTCATTTGAACATGTGAGCTTTATTTCTGCACACTGTATCATGAAAAGTGAGAGTAATTTATTGTCTCTGTTAATGGGATGTGAGATGTGGATCAAGTTCTCTTGAAACCCATAATAGCCAGCCCTTTATCAGTTGATGCTGACCAGTATCAGCCGTTTTCCCTAGGGGAAATGAAAATGTTCCATCATTAGGCCAGGGGCCTAGTCGGGTTTTCCTTCACATTGCTCCCTTATCTCTGTATTGCAGTCAGGTGTTACTTTGCACTGGAGACTACTTGCGTGCCATATAGCTTGGGTTCTACCTTGAACTTCAAACCTGTTTGTTTCCTGTGGATTTTTACCCACTGGTAACTTTGCTAAGAGCCTGGTTCAGCCCATCAGTCTCAGAAGCTGTTCCATTTTGGTTGGGATTCCCCTTGCAGAGGACTGCATGGTGGGGTACCCTTCTCCATGTGTCCTTGGGAACTCCCTCCTCGCCCTTTCCCAGGCGGGGCTCAAGCACATGCCCATGGTGCATTACCACTCCTTGTATCAAACCTGAATAAACCCACTGGTAGCCCATCTATTTTCTTCCTTGAAGAAAGTAAATGAAAACCAGGACTGCAGTTCAAGTGATCTGTCTTTGTACAGAGCCATTTTCTTCTGGCAAAAGCCACAAAGAGTCTCTAAAACCAGATGTAGCTCAGGTGACACTGTTCCAGTTGGATGTGCAGGCTGGTTTGGATTCTGCTTCCCACTCTGCTTTTGGCTTGCTGGGAGGAGGAGGGACTTGGCAAGGGTAGTCAGAATGGCACAGACTTTATTTGTCCTTCCAGACATGGGAATTAAAATGCCTCAGCATTTATGGAGGAAGGTAGTTATCAAGGCTAGTTACAGTTAGTCTCCTTATGCTGATTTCCTTATTTTTAGGTCTGTTTTCAGCTAATGAATTTAAGAAACATATGAGTAATTTTTGCTTTAATTAGGAGTAATCTTGTGATTTGAAGTAATATGTTATTTTTTTGCAGTGTTTTTTTTCTGTTTTCAAAGCTGATATGGAGAAAAAGCAGCTCAATAGACCATTTAATGAAGGGTAAAAATTATCAGGTCATGCATTCTCTCCCTGTATTGTTCGACCATAACATAATATATATTCTGTCATTATTCCCACCCCATCCATTAGCCATCACAGTTCAGAAATAAACAAATTGCCTGCTCCCTTCTCCATTAAATGTAATTTTATAAACTGCATTATAACAAAGCTAACAGAGCTATAAGTAGAGAAAAAAACCCTTAGTTTTCAATGTAAATGGCATAAATTTGGTTGTGCAGAGAGGATGTGTGGGAAGGTATTGTTGCAGTAAGGATATTAGATGAATAATTTTTTTTTTTAAATTAAAGAACTGTTTTAAAATTCAGTAGTTGCAGTCAAGACGTAAAATTTTGGGGGGGGAAAATGGAGATGCTTCTGCTCCTAGAGGTGCATACTGAAAAACAAGAGTCAGAAAATCACAGTTTGCAGCCAGCTGATAAAAATGGTTATATGGGAAAACTTCTTGATGGTGAGAGTGGTTCTCAGAACAAGGAACAAGAGAGGCTTGGGAGTCTTCATTTGTGGAGATAATCAAATCGTAGCAGGCCAAGGTCCTGAGATACCTTTTTTTAAACTTTAAACACTGCTTTAAAGTTAGTATTTCTCTGAGCCGGAGGTTAGAGTAGCTGACCTGCACATGTCCCTTCCAACTTAAATTATTCACTGCTTTGTGCAAGAGACTTGGTTCATTTAAGAAATTTGGGACACAACTTTGTTGATGCTGTGAGCTTCTGTATGGATCTACTCAACGCACATTGCAGGGGGGTGAGGGGTGATGGATTTCTGTGATACCTTGTTTGCAGCTTCTGGGGACACTTGTGTGAAAAGGGCAGGTGAGTTGGAAATGCAGAAATAAAGCTTTCTATCTATAAAAGCAGTACTGAATAGAAAGACCTTACATTTTACCGTGGTTCAGATGTTCTCTTCCTTTTTGGCTGGGGAGTGCAGGAGATGCTGCTTTTCTTTCTCAGCTTTTTGACTGCATTTCTGTTTTATGGGGATGGTGAAAGCTGGGGCATAACATTATTCAGTACAGCATGGGGTATGCTGTAAATGAGTGTGGATCTCTCCTTTCTGCGTTTTGCATTATTTATAGATCAGCCTCTGCATAATTGCATTTGAATACTAGCAACTAGTCATGTTTGCCATAAAAATAGAAAATGCATATTTTAGACAATTTCTTTAGAAGTGTTTTATCTTTTTTCTTTGGGTGTTCCTGTCATTCTGAACTTTGCTAGACCCCAACTCCTCCTCAGTCTGCAATGAAGTGATAACTGCTTTCCAGAGTTAGCCTCCAGCACTGTCAGGATAGCCCTGAGGTGGCCCCAAAAGTGTTGTTTGTTGTCCCACATCCCAAAAATTGTGAAAAACTGTGTCCTGGTGCCCTCTTGGGCATCTTTGTCTTTGCTGATCCTGTGCTTTCTCCTGGCTGCTGGTGCCAGGTTTTGTGGCATTACCACGGGGCTGACACTGCTTCCAGTGGTGGGGGTCATCTGGCCCCAGTATTTCTGCTCTCATTTGAGTCACCCTGAAATAGAGGTTTTCCTCTTTCATATTGAGCAGAGGGAGCTGAGCTGATTTTTCTCAGCATAGATGAATGTGTGTAAGAATTCATTCTTGGGGAATTTTGGAGCAAATTTGGGGAAAAAAATGATCTGATGTCATAACCAAAAGCTCAAGTGAGAGCTGTAGGGAAGGTTGAGGTTACTGCAAAGTGTTTGCTAATTAGTAAGGGAGGGCAGTGCTTTGCCAGAGAGTCACTGAAAAGCTTCAGACATGCTTCTATATATCCATAATGCCTGTTGTGACAGAACACTTCAGAGTGCTTGTGCTTCCACGGCGCTGTGCCGAGTTGTTGTGCCGCTTGTGTCCTCCTGACTGATCAGTTTTGTTTCTGTAATTGGCAGGCAGTGATGAATGCAGTCCTTGAGCAAGTTGCTCTTGGTTTTCCTGTGTTTAAAAACGTCAAGTGGACATGTTAAATAATGCCCTCGCCTTCTCTTCTGCATTTGTGAAAGTAGCAGCCAGTGTATGGCAAGTGAGTCGGGTGGCTTTTGGTCTTTCAGCAGCCCATTTCCTGTAAGGAAGGCATAAGAGCTTCTCTGCTAATTCTCTGCTATTATTTTATTTACATAAAAATATAGTTTTCATTTTTAAATCCCTCTCCCCACCTCCAGCCCAAGTCCCTAGCCATGTGTGTTTTTCTGTGTTGGGAAGGGGCTGGCTGCAGAAACTGTCGCCATCAGCCTAAAGCT
Source organism: Machaerirhynchus nigripectus (assembly GCA_013397975.1). Taxonomy (NCBI): domain Eukaryota; kingdom Metazoa; phylum Chordata; class Aves; order Passeriformes; family Dicruridae; genus Machaerirhynchus; species Machaerirhynchus nigripectus. Next base: position 1,664,197 of record VZRQ01006006.1, on the reverse strand, counting down.
CAGGTGTCTGCAGTGATTAGATGTGGGACCTGTTTATCATTTCAGGGGCAGAAGACAATCAACATTACACCTAATTACAAATCTGCTTGTTTAATCTCTTAACGTTTCTTATTTGACCTGTGTCATGCCTGATCCTTGGAACCCATGTAAATGGTGTTGAGGATTGCTGCCTCCTGCTCACTGTGCTTTGCTGCCCGAGTGTCTTGGCTGTGTGAATCCAAGTCAGTCCTCTCTTTTTCAGATTGAGGTTAAATCCATTTAAGGTAAACAGATTAACACGTATTCCTATGTCTGACATGAGAGCAGTGAGTCTGTCATTTCCCTAAAAGCATTACATGTGACAGGTCCCAGATGCTGAGCTTTTCTGGGCAGCTGTGTTATTTGCTTGACTGGATGGGTTTTACAGCTGGTGTCCGGCTGTTCTTTGTTATGTTTATCTGCAGTCTCTGGGGCTAATCAGATTAGCAGATAGCATAATCTTGCTAAATATCTGATTCCCTTCTGAGCCCCTGGGTGTCAGCTTTGCTGGTCCTTGTGGTTTCTGTGGGGGGCTGGTGGAGGTCGCTCAGAGGCAGCAGCTGCGTCTCTCTGCTCCTGCATTTGAGTCCAGCATGGGCTTGTTCTGGCAACTTCTGTTATGGTTTTGTGCAGTCAGTGTGTATGTGAAGATAAAGTCAGCTAATAGGAATTAGCTTGGATGATAGGCCTGAGGATCTGTCCTTGGTCCATGTTTTTGAGTTTTTTACTGCAGGTTCTTTGACACAAGTTTCTGTTGCTCACGTGTGAGACAGAGGCTCTTGGTTTTCCAAGAACACTGCAGCTGGCTTGGGCTGTATGGAAGTGGCAGCTGGACCCGTCTCCCTGACCTCTCCAGCCTGGAGAGCCCTGGTGTGGGCTGCCAGCAGTACTGCACATGGCTATAAAGATGTCACAGAGAGCAGGACTGGGGCAGGTCGGCTGGTGGGTTGTGATGGAACACAGTTCTAAAGTGTGTTTGATGGGAAGAAGGAAACCAATGGAGATGAGAAATAAAAGAAGTACAAAATCCACTCTGTGATTGCAGAAATGGAGGTGTTGGCATGTTTGACTTGTCTGTAACATGCCATGTGCTGAAACTGAGCACAGTACCTCTCAGCCTGGAAAAAATTGTTTTACTTGCTGTAAAAAGAATCAGTATGGCAGCACCATGTATTTTTAAAGCACATCCAGCACATGCAGTGAGAGTATTTAGAATGTTATCTTTCTATATAAACTACCTTTGATTTTTTCATTTTTGGAGAAGCATGTCATGCTATTAATATAGCTTAGAGCTCTACACAGATTGAAACTCTTTGTGTTTTTTTAAAAACAGTTTTGGCTACCAGAGTCCAAAGTTGCAAAAGCCCTGTTTGTACTGGTAAATGGTTTTTAACTGGAAAGTTTTGCTGAATGTATCCTGTACTACCTAGTTCTGCCCTCTGTGCAACCAGGACAAGGAGCTACCACATTTGCTGCAGACTTGTCTGAAGTGGGAGAAGGCTCACCAGTGCTGATAATTCATGATAATGCTCAGGTAAAACCCAGTGTGGATTGCTGACTTTAGGAGCATTGCTGTTAAACAGACTTTACCTGCTGTCTTTTCCCCTTGAAATGGTGCCAGCTTTGTTGTTAGTGGATGTAACTTAAATAGTTTGCAGTCTTTCATGGGATCTTAGTGTCTGCTAGTTTTTTTCGATTGTGTAGAGGACCTGAGCTGACTCTCTAGCACTTTCCTAAAGCCCTGGTGCGTTCCAAAGAGGGAAGAGGGTCCCTGTATTGGTGTCAGACTCTAGTTCTGTGAGTCCTGAGTACCGACTGATGCTGGTTCTCTTGGAGCAGCAGCAGCATCTTGCCTGTCTGTGCTGACTCCTGCCAGCATAGAAGAAACTCCAGTGTCTCTCAGAGATGCAAGGATCCTTTTTTTCTTCTTCCCTTGTAGCCTTAGGAATGTCTTTATGGGGCTTAAACAGAGAAGTGAACACTCGGAGATTAAGCCTCAACAGAAAAAACTAATGGAAGGCTCTGGGTAGGAAAAGTATGAGATTTATGGACTTCCTAATGCTGTCAGGGGTTTCCAGTCATGCTGCCTTCTGGACTGAAGCTTTTTCCCCCCATATTTATTAACACCTTCATTGTGTAACAGCAGTAGGAGAAAGATCAGCAAGCCCGGTGAGATCTCCTGAAGGAGGACACAAGTTTCAAACTCAGGACGTCTCCACACAAGGCGCAAGTGGCACCTTGTGATGCACATACCCCGTACATATTTATTGAAACACTTCAGCTAGTCCAGCCTGCAGTTTCTGTAGGAACCCCACTGTCATAGCTTGCTGGTGTTTGCTCTTTTATCCCTCCACAGTGCCAAGACCAATGGCCTCCACACCACAGATCTCTGACCTAAGTGGTTCTCCTTTAAACGGAACTGCATTTTTGAGCATCTGTAGTTTTGGGGACAGATGGTTGTTGATGATTAAAAGGGTTTCCAATACTGGTAATATATTCCTGAACTGGCACTAAGTGCTGAGGCCCTTCCTTACAACAGTGTTTAATGAGCTGGAGAGAAAGTTCAGCATTTCAGAGGTAGCAGAGTGGAGAGGAGGGACTTGCCCTGCCCTGATCAGCAGGACTCAGTTCCTGCTTCAAAGATCAGACTTGATCTGTTCTAAGCTCCTCTGAACCAAATTTTTCGCCTGTGTTTGTTGAAACTTAGTTTTTCCATCAACAAGACTTGTGTGGGGGTACAAGTGGAGCAGTGCAATAACTTGGTTGTACATTGTCGTCACCAAGTGCTTTTACTGGACTTGTGTCCTGTCAGATTCCAGTGAGGTTTTCCATGCTTTGGCTCAGGGAATGGCAGGCAGAGCTATAGATCAGGCACCAGAGGGGAGCTAGCATTTTACAGCAGTGTACTTTTTTTCTCTATTTGTCTGTCAGCTGTCATCAATATCTGAGGGTGCAATTGCTGCTGCTGTGGCAGGAGCTTTGCTTTGACAAATGACAGTGTGGCTGCTTTTGTTCTTGACCAAGAGGTGTAAAGGTGACGGATATCCCTGTGTGTGGTTTCCACCATGGCTGGACACAGGAGTAGAGGCAGTGGAGCAGGCACAGATTCTCTGCAGCTCTGGGGTTGTGATACAGGAATGAGTCTCCCCCTCTCTCTCCTCCCTCCCTGGATTTCACTGTAGGAGCCTCAGTTACTGCTTGATTCTTAGACAGGCAAGCAGACATTTTTTAACATTTTCTGTCACAGAGGTATCAGTCTGAAGGAAAGTGCATCAGGGTAGGAATTACTGCTCTTCATGTCCATCAAACCCATAGGGAGGTAGAAACTGTTGGAAGCTATATAGATTAAAAAAATAAACCACTAAGTTTTAGGTTCTTATTTTCTGAAAGGATCTCTTTTGGGTGGATCTTAATGCTTGTATTGAAACATATTTAAGCTATGCAGTTCATAAGAATTAACCTTTTCCAAGAAGGGGTCACCCAAAAGCTGAACTCGTCTAAAATTAGGAATACAAATCCTCCTTTTTTTCTTTCAGTGTCACAGATGTGAGAATAATTTAAAATAAAATTAAAAAGAAGGAAAATGTTGTTTACTTCCTGGGTACTTTTGGTCCAGAATTGCTTAAAAACAAACCTATGTTTGGCCTGAACATACTGCCATTCCAAAAGCATTAGCTAATGGGGAGTGGTGTGATTCCATCATCTGTAACATAAAAATATTGCTGACTTACATCATGGAAAGCCCCACACTGCATTTGTGGGTGGCCTCGTAAAGGTGTAGGCACACCCTGAAAGGGGTCTGGGGAGGCACTGGGAGTGTGCTTTCCTGACCTACTGCACATGCTCGGGTAGCATTTCCCATTGCCTGCCTCCTGGATTATTTGATGCAACTGTGGGGTTTATTTAATTCCTGACACTTGGATCTCAGCTCAGTACTTTATCACCACATCTTGCTGTGCCAAAATTTGCATTACACCCTCCTTAGAGCCTCTGTATTACAAGCAGCCTCTTTTGACCTAGCAGAGAAAAGCCTAATGGGAACCGGAGGCTGGAGGAGCTGGCTTAAGCACGTCCTGTGTCAGAATGGAGGTCAGGCTGGATGATAGAGTGAACCATTCCGTCCTAAAAATCTATGAATATTAATATGCATCTATTATAGTATAGAGTACAGTGAGGTCATTGATTAATGCCGTTTCTGCCCTAAGCCGTTGTCCTGTAAGGGGATTCTCCAAGCCTCCTGCTTCTGCTGCTGCTCTAGGGCACCTGACTGACAAGAGGTTAATTATCTGTTGTGTGGCTATTAAAACAAAAGACTTACTGTTTCGAATTTATCACTTTTACGTTCAGCTGAATTACTGTTTCTCTTGCAAGTATGAAATGGGATCACCCGTCTCAGTCTTTTCTCACAGACAGTTCTGTAGAGTTTTGTCAACCCTGCTGTCCAAGGGCAAGTCACAGTTGATGTAGGTATTAGATTATTTTGCCTTAGAAATTCTCTTGCCTTTTTGCAGTAATGTATTTTTGTCTTCTTCCCAATGTATGTCTATGCTCTTTCTACTTTCATGACCACAACTGCACAGAGCACCTCACTGAAAGCAGCTAGGTTAGGCACTTATGCCTAACCAGTGCCTTTCTAGTGGTTACAGTTAATTTAGAATCCAGAAAAGTGTTCAGTTGGTTTAAATTGTTCCCTACAAAACATGTTACCTTAAATTAGACAACGCTGACTTCCATCTGCGTTCGCTGACCATTTTTGCAGGTTTGTTACGTGGGTAAATGAAACCCACCCTACTTTGTTATGATTCTGATTTAGTTTCATCTTGGAGAACTGGCTTGTGCTCATCTGCTTTTCCTACTGAGTAATAAGCTCTGGTCTCAGGTCAGAACTTCGGGGTTCTACAGCGCTGGTATTTTTGCTGTGCTAAAAATGAAATAGATCAAGTTGTACTGGGAATTTCACCAAGTAGCAAACAGGCCCTGAGTTAGCCTTAGGGAAATTCTTCTCAGTGAAAATGGCTACTCGTACATCATCACAAAGACCAGATGTTGCTGTGCCTTTTGCAGAGGACTCGGGACTGTCAGAGGGGAACCCTTAGGCGTGAGTCGTGTCCTGGCAGCTGCAGATGACGACAAGCCTTGGCTGCTCACTGCCGCGGGAAGCTGCCAGTGGTTCATCCAGGTCAAAGTGCCCAAGTTTGGGGACAAATCCAAATCGGTCCAGAGACTGAGATTATGCCATAGCAACCTTGAAAACGAGCAATAACGTGGGCATTGTCAGTTCCTGTGGGTGGTGTTCATCATGTGTTGATGGCCAACCATTATGGTTAAGACTTCCTCAGATGGTTTTCCTGTTGTCTGCAGGAGCCTTCCAGGGCTTCCCAGGGGCCGGGCAGAGCAGCGATGTCAGAGGCCGTCGCTGTGTTGTGTAGGACACAACCCGAACTAATGCTGCTGGGCTTAAACGGGAAGAGTTGCTAGGAGAGTCAAGTCTTGTTGTGCTCTTTGGGGTTTTTTGGGGAGGGGGGGTTTTGCTGCTCTCTGGTTTAAAACAGATTAGTGAAGAAAACTGACATTCAGTTATTTATTTCTTTCACAAAGATTTCCATGATTGCTTTGCAGAGCAGCTATACCACTAAAGTAATCAATCAACCAAACAACAAAAACCCCAAAACTTTGAGACCTGTTGTGCTATGAATGTTCTTCAGACATGTAGCATACACCTAAACAAATTTTGTGCCAAGATTTGTTTCTAAATGTCTTGAAAGGAGAATCTTTTTCATTTTCAGTGGCCCCTGTGTTGAACGCAAGAGTGTTAAGGAACAACAGTAGTGGTAGGCTTGTAGAAAGTCCAGTTACTGGATGTAAAAGGTTTAAGCTATTCCTGGTTTCAAGCTAAAATGATAAATAACTTTTGAATTAGTCCAAAATATTACTCTTTAAATGTTAATTTTTTTTAAATACATGGAGGACTTAATGGGATTCCTTGCATTAGAATTTTTTTCCCCTCTAGCTCAGAAATCTCTTATGCTGCTCAGGAGTCTTCCCTGCATAGTTTATAGATTCAGTAGTCTGATGCAGTGCTATGAATTCAGAAAGCATTTGTGTAATCTGGTATAAATCTGAGGTTGTTTTGGCTGCAGTCTGGTTAAGTGAGCAGGAGGTGGGCTGCCTGCAGATGTGCCCATGTGCTCAGTGTGGGACTGCCCTTTGCAAGGGGCACTGCTTGGGTGGCTCTGCAGGCTCACCTGGTCCAGGCTGGGGCTCTCTTGTCTTCTGGAGCAGGTGAAATGTGTCTGCAGTAAAGGGATACTTGATAATATGAGGTTACCATTTGTCAGTGCCAAATATTTTCATCCCTGTGGAGCAAAGGGACGTGGGAGTACCTGGCAGCTCTGTAGCTGCAGGAACCTAAATCTGCTTGTCTTTAGCTGTCCTCCTGCAGGTATATTGCAGTGCAGAGGTTACAGCTGTGGCCATTACTGAGCTTTTTTGCAAAATTTGAAATAAAACTATGGTTCTTGGACTTCAGAAAGGAATAGAAGATTTCTACTTCCAGCAAACAGTGGTGGAAGGGAATTTCATCCCGCCTTTTTCTGCTCAGACAGGATTGCTCTAAGCTGTTCACAACAGATGTTTGTCTAGCATGTCCTTAAAAACTTCTGTTATGAGAGAAGAGCCCACCATTTCTTCAGCAAGCTGTTCCAGTGTTTAACTGTCAGTATATTTATACCTTGGGAGTATGGTATGGAAGCTTACCCCAAACATCCTAACCTTATCCCTTTCAGCAGCTTTGTTACGATGAATTGTTGACCATTTGCATGACATGCAAAAAAAAAAAAAAAAAGTTCCTTTTCATCTTGCAGTTTCTTTCCAGATCCTTGAAGGCTCCTACAGCTTGTTGTCACCCTCCCTGCTGCCACTTCTCCTTCTTTCATTCCTAAGCCAGATAAGCTTAATCATTGTTGTCACAAACTTCATCATCGTTGTCACCTTGTTTTCCTCCATTCTCATCCAGCCCTTCCTGGCTGCTGAGACTCTTGGTGACAGTCTTCCCTCTGGTTGTTTCATCCACAGTCCATGTGAGCTGTCTCCCACTTAGCTGGAATTGTTGGGTGTTTTTTGTTCTGCTCATTTGCTTTCTCATAGTAGCCAAAGTTCCCAGCAGTATGCAGTTTGTGACAGTTCTTAGTAGTATTCCTGAAAACTGCGTGTGCTTGCAGTCAATATGATGCAATTTACTGTTGGAGACACTGAATCCCATTAGAAACAGGGGAAAAAACAGGAAGGTAACAACTGACTTGATAATTCAGGAAATAATTCAGAGGGTTATGCCAGTAATGCACCTTGAGCTATTGTTCATTTCTGTGTAGATACAGGTGACAGCCCGTGACTGTTACCTGTCTGGAGTTGTTACTGCACTCCTGCTCCCTCCTCCACAGAGCTGCAGGAGGGCCAGCGGGCCCAGCCTGGCTGCTCCTCATCTCTCCCACCTGCAGAGCCTGCTGCCTTGCTGCTCTGTGCTCTTCAGCTAATGGATGTTAGTTGCTGTATTTAGCTGCATCCTGTGGGCAGCTTTTCTCTAGTGGCTGACCTTACAACTAGATGGAACCACTTGTCATGGTGGATGTTTCCTCAGTGCAGGGGTTGAATTTCTGTGGCTGTTGGTAGGAACAGGCTCCCTCATTTCCCAGACTTCCCAGTGAAGCTATTATGCTGCTTCTACAGTTAATAATTTTCTTTTGAGAGGGCATATTTCTTGACAGTTGCTCATTCTTTCTCCAGGAGGATGCAGCAGGTGAGAAAGGCCCTTTTTTATGCCATGTCCTGGGTGTTTAAGTACTAGAATAAAAGGATTTGCCCAACCTGAACACATTCGTCAGCTCCCTCTCCAGCCAGCTGGTTCTCAGTCTGAGCTCCCAGACTGAGCTTCAAAGACGTTAAGCTTTAGCTGCTCTGCTACTCAGTAACATTTCTCTCCACCTGAAAGATTTAATAACCTCTTCACTTGCACCACACAAAGCAGGTTGTCTTAAGGATCCAGACAAGCAAGGCACATACATCCTCCTCCAGCATGTAGGTTATTACCTGGAGATTGCAGATGGGCACTTCTGCTGTCTCTGCAGAACCCTTTCCATGTTCCAAGGAGCAAGGAGCTAGCCATTATGAAAGGGATAGCAAATACCTTTGTTTGTACACACTGATGGATGGCTAATCAAGGAGGACCCTTCCACAAATGACACACTTGACTAATTCTGCCTCTTGTTACCATTGGAGGATCCCAGAACTGCCAGGAAAAAATCAGAGTTGTGGGAACAGGTGGTGGTCACACATTGACAGTTTCTCTTGTCAGTGCTCAGACTTGAGTCCTTGTCAGTCTAATCATTGTCTGCTGACTTGTACACAAACCTCCATAAAGATCCCATGGTACTGCACTGTGTATGACACAAAGTGCTAAACTTTCCCCTTCTGCCATGCGAAACAAAGTGGCTTTATCAAATTGAAAAGTAGTAATAGCTCAGCTTCTCCAGGGAAGAATTTAGAGCTCTGACCATTAAATGCAGTTTCTTCAAAGGCAGGGAGAAAAAAAGACGGAAGGATGCTTTGGTTTTGTTGGTGCTGTTTGAATACCCACATCAGTGCATCCTCCTCCAAATGTTTCCCTAGAATCTCCCCCAAACTGGAGTTAGCAGGCCAGCAATACCATTGCTTGTCAAACTGGCAAGAACGTCACATGCCTTGTATATAAAGAGTGAGAAACCAGTAACTGCTTGTCATTGCTCACCTGCTTTGTTGAATGATACTAAGAGATCTGATGGTAAAAAATGTGGTGTTGAAAGTTCACTCCTTGGTGTCTATGGATTAGCTCTTGAACTTGGTGTAAGTGGGAATTAGGAATGTCTGTAAGAGCTGGATACAATGGAAAATGAAAACACGCTTGAGAAATCAAGAAGAAAGATTTGTTTAAATGAAAAACATATACAATATATTTGCTATTGCATTTAGTTCTTGTGATGGTGCCAGAGTCTAAATAGTTTAGTTGCTCATGGGTAAATTAAAGTAATTCTCATGATAGTGGAAAAAGACTGTCTGCTGTGATTGCTGCTGGCAGCAGAACCTGGTCTTTCCCTACTTTGGTGGTCATTCAGTGGGCTGGGGAGTTGTTAAAGGCAGTTTCCTGAAAATGGAGGCTTGGCAGCACTGGCCGCTGTGTGCTGCTGCTCTTACTGACCACATGGCTATTGATAGTCTATGAACAGTCAGAAATAAATAAAAATACACTGATGCAAAGAGTTAATGGAATCGCCAGTCTGCGATAGTGGTCTCCTGCTTTCATTTTTTCATGTCAGAACTGATAAAGTTTGTTGCAGTCGTCATTCACTTTTGATTAACTGATACAGCCTTCTTTTGAGCATTTTATATCTCAGATGTCAGACTCTCTTTTTGCAGTGACAAAGGGCTGGTTTAGTATATCCAGAAAAGGCAAAATCTATTGTTTGTGGCTCTAAAATGCTCAGTTACTTGATTACTTAGTGGAAGTTGCAACTGGGATTCATTTGGTGCATAGACTTAACGTAATAACTGAATGTAAATGGAGGTGATGTGTTGAAACAGAAGTGGGAAGTGTCTTTCAAAGTGTTTTAATGTTAGCAGTGTGTGTAGCACTCCTGTGCAGTGGGAGCCCCGCTGAAGCACCTTTCCTTTAGAGTGCGGGCATACAGGGATTCTGAAACGGTAACGATTGTAACAATTGTAACCCCCACGTTTTGTGATGCACTGCATGAGCGTCGGGAAGTACAGCAGAAGAATTGTTTGTCTCGCAACCAGTAGAGCGGGGAAAGTAAATAGTAGAAATCTGATTAAAAAATAAATAGAAGATGTGTTGTCTAGCCAAAGGTGTGATGAATATGACAAGCACCAGGGAATAACACTCTTCAGGGGTACCTGGGAATAACACTGTTCGGGGGCTTGCCATTCCCTGAGCTAGGGTTGCAAGATGTGGAAACATTGGAAATAATTGTAAGTGAAGTTTATTTGGAAGGGATGTGGCTGCTAGTCAAGTAATATTTCTGTGTAAGGGAGATAAATTTGCAGGTTGATAGCCTGCACAGTTCATATAGTCTTGGAGGTATTGTAAGAAGTCATCTTTCATTAGCAGTGGTCATACTTTATGCTTACAGCAGAGAGCTTGTAGATGATTCTGAAGACACTGAGACATAGGAGAGGTGGACTGACTCCTAAGTGTAGCCCTTCCTGCTTAAGGCAGGTAGCAAAAAATTCTATCTTCTGGTGGGACAAGGAGTGCAGCATCATGCACTGGTGTCTGGGCATGCAGTTCACTGGTACTGAGCTGGTGGGGGGGCTCTGGAGCACCAGATGCACCAGAAGAGGTGGGAGGAGATGGGTTTGTTTGGCTATAGGATGAGATGGATGGAAGTGGGACCTCACTGCTCTCTTCAGCTGCCTGATGGGAGGGGGTAGAGCAGGAGTAGTCAGGCTCTTCTGGCAGGGTTGTGGTGATATGGTGAGAGCCAACAGAGACATAAGCTCCAACATGGGAAATAGTGATAAGATATAATAATGATTGTTTTTTACGATTTCCCTGCCATGAAGATGGCCAAGCGTCATACCAGAGACCCAGGGATGTTTTGGAATGTCCACTCTTGGGAATACTCCAAGCTTGACTGAATGGGCCCCCGGGAAACCTGATCCAGCTTCAGAGTTGAACCTAGCTTTGAAGTTGGCACTGCTTTAAGTGGGTGTTTGGAAAGGATGACCTCCAAAAGTCCCTTCCAGCCTAAATTGTTGTATGAATCATAAGCTCTTGACATGCTCAAAACTGTGGCAGGGTGTGTGTGTGTGTGCACGTAATGTATACGATGAAACAAATTCAATGTCCATTTTGTTTAATTTCTTTTGTTATTTAATCCACTGCATTTGATTGTGCTCCAATTTTTCTTTTATCTTTGAGACATACAGATGGAGTAGAGCTCAGTGTTTATTGAAGCCAGTCCCTGCTGCTGCAACATGCATCCAACCATGTCGAGGAATCCAATTAATAAGTCTATTGATGTGGTGATTAGCCATGTTTGAAAATAGTGGGTTTGTTTATTTAAACGTGGGCTCTGATGGATGCATGCAGTCAGAGTGTCTGCCATCTTTAGTCATCCAGTTGCTCAATAGCTGTCATAATAGATAAGTTTAGCAGAGACAAGGTGGGGAGACAGAGAAGATTGTATTGAAGTTCACTATTAATAATTGAATAATTGAAGCTTTTCCTCTTGGAGCGCAGAGCAGACTGGAGGAGGCTGCTCAACAAGGTGGTCTCAGTCCTCAGAGCTTCCCAAGGTTCAGCTGAACATCACCACTGCTCAAATGATCTAGTGTTGGTGAGGGTTCTGCTCAAAGCAGGAGGTTATACTGGAGACCTCTTGAGGTCCCTTCCCAGGTATGGTTTTATGATTGAATGGAGTCTTTTCCATAAAGAATTGATGAGAATAGTTTGCATTTTCTCCCCTTTCTCACCTATATTGTTGCAGAAGTGGTTCCAGGCTCCATGAAGACAGTTATATCTGATCCAACTTTTATTTGTGCTGCCTATTTTTCCACCCTTTGTTGGTGCACCAGTCAGAAGACATCTGAAAACACCAGTGTTCTCAAGTAACTAGGACCAGAATATTTTAGGAAGCTGTCACTTGCTTAGGTGAGAGGAAGTACAGTCAAGTTTGTTTCGATATCTGCTCTGTTTTTCAGCCTGGCCTATAGCACTGGAAATCAGGATTCAAGGGTGTCAGTTTTGGCAAGCAGAACACATTGTGGACGCTTGGTGGTGGATGGGAAGAGCTGAGCTGCTCTTGGAGCAGTGAATGTCTTGCCCTTTCAGAGAGCAGTTATCTCAGCTGCATGGTATTGGCTGTTTGTCACCAAAAGTTAATGAAAGATGATAGAAACAAACCCACTTGCCTCCTCTTGAATTCCTGGTATTAAAGAACTTGAAAATCCAACTGCAAACATCTAGTATTTGCTTAGTACATACTGGCTAAGATGTTAATAAGGTAATTTTCTATGAATTTTTATAGAAAGTTAGTAGAAGGATAGAAAAAAGTAAGTTCTAGGAAGTGTGTGTCACTACTACTGCTTTGCTATGGCTTCCTCCAGATAATGGTCCTTTTAAAATGCCTTATGCAGGGTATTCCCTGTTTCTTTCATAAATGGAACGGTCTTCTCAATGTTAAAAACACAACAAAACAAAAAAGTTCTGCAGTACTCTGAGTAATCTAGCTACATTCAGTCTCTTTAAATCATGCCAAAATGGCAGCAAACCTGGATTTTAAGGAAAATTCAGGATTCTGAAAGAATTACAGAGCAGATGTCCCAAACAGTTGAGATCTGATTCCTCAATGAAATGATGAGCAAAGAATTGGAAGAGAGAAGGGGCATAAAAAGAATATGCATTTCTCCTTAATCCTGCCTGTCAAATCCTAAATTCAGGTTTCTCCTTCCTGTGCAACTGCAAACTCACCCTTGGGCAGCAGTGAAGCAGCAGTGAAGCAGTTTCTGTCCTCCTTCCTTTCTGTAGCACATTTTACAATGTGTGACAGTCCTGCATTGAATTTAAGCTGTTTTAATTTTAGCAGTCAGCGTTCCGACTGATCTGTTCAAGAATCATTATTCCAAGAAGGAAAAAAACCCACCAAATCTCCACATCCAAGAAGGAGCTCAGTCAGAAAGGCACCTCCTCAGTTTTTCTGGCGTTCCTAGGTCTGTGTTAAAGAACTGCTGTCCTTCTGCCCCGAGTTTCCTAACCAGTCAGCTGTTCTGCCGTCCAGAAGGGATTCCACGAAGAGTGAGCTTGGTTGCAAGCCAGCCCATCAGTGCCTAATGGCATTATGTGCAGTGTGGATATACTCAGAAAACACTCTGCATGAATTACATGCATGGATGCCTGTTAATACAGTAAGAACAGCACTAATGTTGCTCTATGTAGTTTATTTCATGAAGTTCAGTTCCTCATAGGTGAAGCGCCAAACTAGCAAAACAAAAATGCCTGTAATATTAATAACGGTCACAGCAGTCTGGAAGATAAATCCCTGTCTGCTGCAGTGTCACTGTTGAATTTCTAGTACTTTCAGTGGAGCTTTCTAATACTTGGAATTTAAAACACTGGCCTCCAAGTGTGATTTGGTGCAACTCAGTGAAAACACTTAATAGATTTTAAGATGCCTGGAATAGGAGACTGTCTTTCTTTAAGGTGGTGGACTGGTGTGTTACTTCTCCCTGGAATGTGGCAGTGTGTCTTAGAATTGTGAAGCAATCAGTTGGAATTTTTAAATTAATGTGTGATTAATTTCCATACTGTCATCATCCTTTCTCAAACCTTTAATTCATATGCCAGCTTTATCACCAGTAATAGTGGTAAAATGCTTGGCTGAAGGAAATGTGCATCTCAGATTATGACTGGTGCTGTTGGGTGATTTCAGCACTTTGCAAATCGTGTTGTCAGCCTTGGTTTTATGGTCTAAGCACAGAGAACGTGGGCAGCTGCTCTTGTGCTGGTGGGCTCGTTCTCCCAGATTCTGGGAAAAACAGTTCGTCTGTTTTTCTACCTTTATCTCACATTTAATTATCTGAGATGATACTATAACAACACTGAATTGCATGTTCTGTATGACTTGACAGCATAGTTTTGAATTTGCAAAATAAACGTGCCTTTGAGACTGCTGGCAAGTCATAAATAAACTTTTTGTTCCATAACCATGGTCAAAATGGAGATCTGGACATGTACTTGAATCCGAAAGTGCGAGGGTAGGTTTCTAAGTACTCTTGTTAACAAACACTTCCTGCACATGATCAACAGAACTGCAAGTTTTCTTGAAACTTGGAAATGGTTTTTCATCAGGACATGGTAAATGTGATCTTATAAATTAAACTAAGACTGAATGGGTTCTTGGTTCGGTTTAAGTTACATAAAACAATTAACAAAAGCCATATCCAGCTGCAAAAGTTAATTTTTAAAAAAAGAAAAAGAAGAGGGAGTGAGAAAAAAAGTTGGTGGTAAAATGGTGATTGGTAATCTCGAGGTGCCCAAGCCCAAATGCATGTTTTTAATAAGATGATGGTGATTAAGCATTATGGATTCTATCAGAAGAGAGTATGAAGCAAATTCAAAGAACTCCACAAGAATCAAGACACAATATCTTTTTCTCTTCTTTTTTTGTTGTTTGGTTCTTTTTTTAAAATGAGATCTTTGATCTGTGGAGTCTCAGGGGTTATGTAAGACACAAACATTTTACTGTTTTAAGAAGAGTGTAAAAATGGATCTGAGGTGCATTCTGGAGTAAGGAGAGAAAAGGCACCGAGATGGAATGTTAACCCTTTTCAGCTAAAGGATTGTGTTTAGTACACAAACAAGTGAGTATGAGTGACAGCAAATGACTTCAAAAAACAGTCTATTTCCCCACAATGTCCCCATAATTTTGGAACAGTTTTCCAGTGAGAAACGTGGCTGAAACTGAAACCTATTTTAAGCTGGTGCATGATCCCTTTACTCAAGAGGTTGTTCAGTGCAGCCCTGGTGAGGCCATGGGACAGGACTGTACTTGAGAGAGCCTCTTCCAGCCCTCCGTGCCTGCACATTTTGGTTGTCCCATGTCACGCTTGCTCTGACAAGCCTCAGTGCTCAGTTGCTGCTGCTTAGTGTTTGTGTTTCAAATTCCACTTTGATAACAGTGACAGGCAACAACCCGTTTGATACCCTGTTGGTGTTAACTAATTCCAGCTCAGCAAATGGGGAGCCCCCCTTTGATAAACATTTATTCTTGGAGAACACAGGCAGAGTTGGCAGGCACCTACCTTCAAGTCAGACTTAAAAAACACAACATGAAAATCAGCGATTGGTGATAGGCAGGGGATTATTCCCGCATGGGTAATTCTTAAGCAAGATCCATTTGCCTATATAAAGGTATGCTATCCTCACTGTTAATAGACCTCAGCGACTAATAAAATTCACTTGAGGCAGGCATAATTGGACAGGCTCTTTTGTCTCATCCTGTTCTTTCTAGGCTGCATTATGGTTTAGCAGTGTGCTGACTTGCAGTAGGTAAGAAAGGCTGACATTCTTTCAAGCCTCAAATTCACACAGATTTGTGTTTTACCGTGGTGTATGTCCTTCACAAAACGTACTGGAATGTCATATCCTCAAGGTGAAACAGTGTCTTCTTTCTCATGCATGTAAAGCCTGAGAGGTACAGTTAACTTGTTCTGAGGTAGCTTGTCATCCTCTTTGCTGGTCTGGATTTTAATTCAGCAAATTGAGAGTGAACCCAGGAACCTTGGGACTCAGTCAGCAAAGCAGCGATGGGTGAGGGAGACTTAGACACAGCACTCTAGGAGACAAATTTGTTTTCTAAATATATCCTCTGTAGTCTCCACAAAGAGCTTGAAAACTAGCTGAACCTTGTGGGTTTGACACCTGTGTGTGTGTCCCTTAAGCTTGTAGCATGTGATAGTTTTGTCCGGCAGTGAGAATGAAATTAAGTGGTGCAGGCAAATACAATTACGGCAAATAGAAATATGGCAAGTCTCTGTAAGCAGCGTACTTGTGTTCTGCTCTTGTGGCATGTGCAGCCATCCATGGATTTGTGTCTCAGGTTTGGGCATGAACATCTTTCCAGGCTGCAAAAGTCAGTGTGAGAGCTGGTATTCCCAGTTCTGGGTTCTCCCTGATGGATTTACCCCAGTGAATGTATGGCAAGGAGTCAACTCCTCGCAGTGCCTGGCAGCCCTCTGTGATCATGTGAATGATGCATGAAACTGGGACTTACTGCTGACATGAGGAGAAATGTGGAAGCAGATGCTGGAGGTCTGGGTTGAGGGAAAATTGAATACTATCTGTGAGTAGGTTATGGCTAAAAATATAAAAGTAAGTTACAGTGCATGAGAGAATACAAACCAAAACATGGCAGGAGGTACTGGATGCTCTTCATTTTTCATAGACATTCCCAGTCTTTTTACTGAGCTCCTGCTTGGTAAACATTACTCTTCAGGCACTCTGCCAGCTGACGTGGCTCATGGCTCTGAGTGCAATCGGAGCAGTAAGGTTGTCTCAGGGAAAGCAGTTGCTGAAGGATACCCAGCCTGAAAGGTCGTGTCAGGAGTGCCAGTTTCTCTGGGTTTAGTCAATATGCTGTAACTTCCTGCCGCCACTTTGTTGGATTTTGGTCTGCTAATGTCCCAGGAGTTGGTACTGCAGGAGCTGGTGTCACAGTGAGGTCTGTGACCTGCAGCAGGACTCCATGGTGAGCAAGGAACACGTACTCCTTAAGAAGTGTGTTGGTGTTCTTAACTAGGGAGGTTTGTTTCCGGGTAGCAGGCATTGTTCTGGCTTGGTGAGGTTAAAGTACACAGTCTCAAATACCCTCTCCTTGATGGAATATAAGTGCTGCCTTGCCAAGATACCTACTGTAGTGGTGATGTTAACTGGTTTTCCCTTTTCCCAGAGATACAGATATTGTCAGAGGTGCTGAAAAAGAGATAATCCATGACATAGAAGATTTTTCTCGTTTAGACAGATCAGTCTCTGCTGAGCCGCACGCTGCTGTGGAGCCTGTGGCATAACTGGGTGCCCCAGTGCCACCTGCTGGGGTGGCTCCCCAGCCCGCAGGTCCTGTGTGCAGCCTTTCCTCTGCAGTGCACCCTCCAACCTGTACACACATCTCTGGCCAACTCTGCAAGTTCAAACTCAGCACCTTGTGGCCCTACTATATGATCTGCTAGGCTTCAGGATAAATCTGGTGACCTCAGCAACGTTTTACAGCGTGGCAAATGGTAACCTCTCTACATGGACCTTGGCTTTCTGCATTTCTTGCAACTCTGTGCATAATTGGGTGAAATCAAGTAAAAGTTTGGTGCAAGTGAAAGGCCTCCGAAAAATAAAATCTGGAACCATGCCTGGTAGCTGGAGATTTAAGGAGCTCACTTCAGAAGCAGAGGCTGAGCTGACTGTCTACACTGAGAAGAAGGTATTAAAGTGAAAAGAGATTTTCATTTTATCTGTTAAATTCATACCACAGCAAGGAATGGATACTAGAAAAATTAAATCAAGAATGCAACATGCGTGAAGGTAATTTTGATGCTTTTCTAGAACTCAGCCCTTTCTGAACCACAAGTTCAGGGTGGTGGAGGAGACCGGGCACCTCCTGGGATGAAGCACCTGCCCTGCTCTGTGCACAGGGCGGAGCTGGGTCGTGGCAGCTGTAAAACTCTAAATCCCTGGCATGTGTCACTGGTTCTCTTTACTGTGGGGTTTGGACATCTATCATGTTTTATGGAATCAGGGGTTTTCCATTTACATATGGAGCCATTTTGGGAGAGCTCAGGAGTGGTTCCTGGACAGGACACAGTGGCTCCTGGAGTTTTCCTGGCTCTACCACATCTCGGTCTCCCTGCAGCCCCAGGCGGTGCTCAGCGTGACCGTGACACTCTCTGTAGTCTTTGTCTTTCTGATAGGGAGGGTTGGAATTTCTCAGCAGCCCCCTGTCAGCACAGTCTGGCTGCCAGGTGGAGGTGGTAGCCATGACATCGAAACTGTGCTCAAAGGGCTTTTGAGTTGTGTGAGGCTCTGTGCCTTCATTTAGCCATTGCACAAGGACATCATTACTGGGTAAAAAATGTTCAGTGGTGTCTCCCAGAAGCGTTCAAACCTTCATTTTTGAACCTCTATCCAAGCTTCCAAGGAGTCTGATTTAGAAGAAGCCTTTTAATGGGGAAATAGATATGTTTTTTGGGGAATTTCAAGAAAGACTGAGTCAAAATGATTGAGACCCTGAGATGAGCTTAGTTGGTTTAGAGCATGGTGCCGATAACACCAGGGTTGTGGGTTTAATACACATTTGGGCCATTCACTTAAGAGTTGGACTTGATGATACTTGTGGATCCCTTCCAACTCAGAGCAGTCTTTGACCTGTGATCTTCTACTTTTTTCTTTCCCTCAACTGAGAATATTTTGCTTGGGTGTCTAGGTCCTTGGGTCCTTACTCTGATAAACATTTAAATGTGGAAATTGTATTTCTTGGTTTTCTGAAGACTGTACTACAGCTGCTGCATGATAAAACGGCTGACACAAATAGAAAAGAAAATAAAATTACTGTATTACAGAAGTGCCAGCGTGCACTCGCTATCATTAAGCAGAAAGTCGTCCTCTTTACCAGGTAGTTGAGGCAGGAATTTGGTTCATTTCTATAGGAGGACAAAGCAACACAGAGTGGCATTAAAATCAAATGCAGGTCCCTTCCTGAGAGCCCAGAATGCCTTTGCTTTAGTGACAAATATTCTGAAGAGGTCACTTATTCTGACACCCAGTTCTTTTAAAATCATTCTACTATGGTATCTGTTTACAAAATAAGGTTTGCACTCGTTTTTAATTCTTAAAAGCAGAGGAAAAACCTGAACTTGGCAAAGCTTTTTGAACTGCTGAATCAAGAACTAGCTGCTTGCGAAAAAGGATTAAAACCTTTTAATCCTTTTGTGTAAAAAAAAAATGGTGTTTAATGTGGTAGGCATGCTGGCAAAATTAATTTTCATGTTTTTTCAAGCACAAGATTTCAGTTTTGTCTGTTTCCTGGTTCTGCATATCTTAGCGGGTTCTTTACACTATGCAATATGCTTTATTAACTTTGAAGTTTTGAAGAAATTTGCAAATAACAAAATGCAGATTTGGAAGGAAAAGTAAGTTGCTAGGAGCAGGCACAGCTGTTCTGTGCTGCATCAGGCAGTGTGGTGATGACTTGATTTCAGAGCACCGTAGGTGGGGGGTTTTATTCTCTTGTCCCTTGTACGTATTGTGTGCAAGAGAGAGGTAGCCTGAATTCAGGTACTGAATTTTGTGTATGATTAAATGAATGTTCTCTATGTATGCATTTGAAAGCCTTTAAGTGAATGTTGTGTAAATGGTGATAATTGGAGACTGTCTCCCTGCAATCCTTTCTCAAGCTGAATAAGGTCTAAGGCCAAAGGCCCAAATGCTTAATTGTATTAAACACAGAGGCTGAAAAATTTATTAACTCAGAAAGTGTATATTACCGAGTTAATTGGAAGTGCCTTTAAGCTATTACCAGGTGGAAATTTGACTTCAGGTTTCAGTTTTAAATTAAAGGAGAAAACCATTCTATGAGGCTGCTGGAAGGTCTGCAGTTAGAGCAGCGCTTCTCTGCTCTCCTTTGTTTTTCTGCTCTGTGTAATGCTTGGTATAAATGCTGGGAAGTTAAAGCTGAACCCATATATAGCTCTGGCTTTTCCCTAAAATACGTAACAGGCTGCACACAGAAGCTGTGAGTGCTCTAGGGAAACGTAAAAACAGAGGATGGGAAATGAAGACAACCTCAGGTTCTAGAAAGATGTTTTAGTGGGCTGGTTTTCTGCTTTGTTTGTAATCAGTGTTCTTCAGTTGCATGCAGGACTGCTTTATGCTTCTTGGAATATTTTTCTTTTTTGGGTTGCATGTTATTTCAGGCATTGGAAGTAAGTAAGAATGATGTCATAGTAGAGGGATTGATGTATTTCCCCCCCACCCCCTTCCTGTGGACTAGAGTCAGTCACAGCCCAGGGATTAACCAGAGTTAGGGAATTTTTTACTAAGATGTAAAGCAGCTCACAGTGATAGCCAGCCAGGCACTTTGAGAAAGACATTGCAATTACAACAGCCTGGAAAAATTACGGAGAAAATTTGCCACCCTGTGTGCAAAATCTGTAGGCCCCCTGCAGATGTGATATGGAGAAAAACCACCTCCCCACCGTGTTAAGGTCTAAGTTGTCTGCATAAAACTCCACAAATAAATCAGCACCCAGAATGTGCCTTGCACAGCATCCTCCTGTGATGGCTGCCTGAGACAACTCTGGTTCAGTATCGTCAGTTAATTTTAGGCATTTAAACTTTGTCAACAATTTCCATGATTCATGAAGAGACAGAATTAGAAATTTACTCAAGTGCAATACTGTGATGACAGGCTGTTGCTGTAGTTTATTAATATCCAGTAATCATGGCCTGAACACTTGAGTGAGCTAATGGCTTTTAACCCGTATTGCTGTGGAATAAGCAGGTTTATCCAAACATCAGCATTTAACAGAGAAGGCTGAGTTTCTGTTGGTGAGGGGTTCATTTATGTGTAACTGTCCAGACATGGAACTAGAAGTACACAGGTGGTTTTAAGATGTTCCTTCAAGAGACATTTTAGAATACTTGATTTTGACTTAAACTCATGAATATAAATCCTGTGTTGGCAAAAGGGAAAAGAGGGCTTGAAAATGCCTGTCTGGGTGTGGTGGTTCCTACTGTGTGTCTGCAGAGACACCTCAGCCCTGTCAAAGGCTTTGCCTTTAGACTGGGCTTAGGCTCAGGCAAGAGCCTGTTTGCCAAGACGGTGAAGGAGCAGGAATTGAAGATTGTAAGAATTTCTGAGCTTAAGTCATCACAAATGCTGATAAAAGTGTATGTTTAACCTAACATGTACCCTTGCATTCTCCTTTAGGTAGGCTTACTCCAGATAAACAAAGCACAGTGGGTCTTGCCTGCTGAAATGAGTGCCTTGGATCTTAGTTCAGCGTGTTTCCTGCTGGTGTTTAGGGAGAAGCACAGCTTCTGCTGGATGACTGCTTTTGTTATTTTTTGTAATGTAATTTTTTTTACTGAAAGTTACAGAGGTCACTGAACATGTTAAAAGATGTACTTCTTGGAATTTTGGATATGAATCATTCACTTTATTGGATCACATTTTGTACAAACCCAAAAGTTACCTCTGAGTAACTTCATGGAAGTCAGGAGAAGAAGGCAAGGAGAAATGCAGCTTGCTCTGAGATAATGTTTGTAGATTTGATTATCATGGACATTCACACTTGAAGCTGGAAAACTCAACCACTAAAATTGGATTGAAATAGCGAAGTAATTTGTCCTAGCTGTTGGGAATCTCTTAAACATTAAAATGTAATAAAATAAGATAATAAAAAAGAGAGGAGATATGCAGGTAACATGAGGTAACCTGTAATTCAGATTGATCTGAAGAATATGTTTAATTAGGAGTGCTGTTTTCAGTGATTGGGGTACAGCTAAGTGTTTTTTTTAAGTGGGTGGGAGAATGGGTTATGATCCATACCCTGGATAAAAAGAAAATTGTGTAAGTATCTGAGCATGCAACACCCTACCATATACATTTGCATTTATTTACTAAGTACTTTGCACCAAACAATAAAGGACAAAAGTTTCATTTACAAAGTACTGTCATCTTAGTGAAATAAAACCAAAATCGGAGAAATAAGGAATGAATTAGCATTGTTCTCACTGAGACCCACAGAGGCTTTAGTAAGCTGTTGTTAAGAAAATGTTATTACAAGGCTCAAACAGGCTCTTCCTACGTATAAATTATCCAGGAATAAAAAGTGCAAGTTTGAAAAACTGTATTTTGCTGAACAGTGCTCCTAATAATCACAAAGGGGCAGGAACTGCATTTAAACAATGGTGGGTGTATTGAAAGGAAAGCATAAGGATACCAAACATAAGGATAGCTGGAGAGCCTGCTGACTTTTCTCCTGCCTTGCAGTGGATGCTTAGGAGAAGAATCACTGATGAGCTTTCACCAGAATATCTTTCCAGTAGTCATCCATCCATGCCCAGGTATCAATCATCCAGGATCATAAAGGAAAGCAAGAGAAATACTTCTGCTGTATATGAAAGTGCGGGCCACTTCTTGTTTTCTAGACCACTTCATTTCCACTTCAAAGTCAGTCATGAACATGAGAAAGTCTGTGTCATTGTTGGTTTCTTCCCAGTGTTATAGCTGAGCCACATCATCATTTTTTGCATATTTGTCCTGACAGCAGCCATGTGAGAACAGCAGGTAAGTTTTACAGTGGAAGGTGAGGCACAGTTGTGCCTTTCCATATGTGACAGGGAAGGTTAAAGGCAGAGATTTAAATCTGAATTTCACAGTTTCCAGGCTCAGGAACTGATTTCATTGTGATCTGTTCATTCTGGTGTCAGTGATTTCTTATTATTCATTTAGCCCAGGCACCTAAATAAGATTGCGCCTGCTTATTGTACGTCCTTATCCAGTTCATCTTATATTGCAACTGTAATTTTTTTCTTCACAGACGAGTCTACTTCCAATCTTAATTTAGCTCAAGTCATAAAAGCTTTTGGATAAAAATATAAGCTTCCTTCAGCTACAACACAAGTCTTATTTTTGGCTGCTCATCTATTTAGAGTAGTGAGAACTTGTACCATGAGGACAGAGATACTTTTCTTTAAAATCTCTCACAGCAGGTGAGTGTTCATAGAACACTTAATTGCAGATGTGTTCAATAATTCATTTTTTCCTCAAACCTGTGTGTGACCCTTTAGAAAAATGGCATGCACAAGAACAGAAGGAGCATTATGTTGCTAGTCCTTGAATTAATTTTTTTGGATGAGGAATATTTGATGTGGGTGCTAAATACTGAAAATGCATCAGGATTCAATTTAATTTTCCCATTTATTTTAAGAGAATGATGGGTCTTCGAAGTAAAACAAGTTAACATTTGTGTTTGTTATGTATATTAATACTGGCATATATTATGTTTCAGCCACTTGAAAATTTTGGCTCTACAGAATTACAAGGACACATATTTTATGTGACAGTTGTGTGCTTAATGTGTATCAAAATGCAAGGATCTGTGCTAAATATCCAGGACCCGGCATTATTTCTCAAGGATCTGGCTAGTATTCCAGTCAGGTAACACAGGTCATATGTTACTCCTCAAAGACCGTGGTTCACATAAAAGACACCTTGCCAAGTTAGAGGGAGGCTGCAGCTCTGTCCTCAGCCTTGAAGGAAATCTTGCAAGAGGTTCTTTTCTCCCTGGGAAGGTCCTTTGGGTTCACTAAGAAGTTGCACAGCCTAAAAACAACGCATGTGATGAAGTGATGCTGAACTCCTGTGGTAGAGAAAGGGAAACCTGGAAAAGGGAACTGAAATTTTACTTTTCTGCTACAGATGTTGGGTAGAGCAAATTTTAAATTAGGTGCTGAGATGGTTTTCTGATTTTAAGAATTGTTTCACAACAAATTTTCTAGAATAGCAGGGAGCAACAGTGATTTTATATACAACATATAAGTGAGAGAGGCATCTTCATGGCTGGCTGTGCCTGACTCTGAGCTGCCCTATAGGAAAGGTGTCAGCGGCTCTCCAGGAAACCTGAGGTTCTGTCTTTGAGGGTTTCAGGTCCCCCTCCCAAACCCATCTCACTTGCTTTTGCAGGAAGGGCAGACAACAGCCGTGTTGGTTGGAGCATATATGCCTGTCTCTGGCTTTCTTTGCTTGTTCTTGTGGACCTTTTAAAATATAATTCAAAGGACCTTTTTCTTTTGAACGTGTCACACACCCAGCTCAGGACACTGCATGAGTTTTCTGCTATTTTTCCAGAGTAGTTCAGTAGAGTGGTGTGTGCCTAGATCTCTGCTAGCATCTCTTCCACGCTGTGAGGCCCTCCTTGGGATTCACTTTATAGGATTATCCACAAATCTCTGCTTGCTCGGCAAGTGGCTTTTTCAACACTACCAACTGTGAAAGGAAAGTCCTTTTCTTCTGAAATGTGTTTTGGTTTTTTTAAATTTCTCAATGGAGAGCATGTCTGAGCAAGTTGTTATTTTTCTGCCCCCAGCCAAATAAGATGAAGCCAGTTTCTTACAACAGAAAGAAATACTCTATTTTTTACAGTCTTCCTCCTCAGAACTGTGTTGTTCCCATAAGCCTTCTAGAATAATTTAGTTTTGAGCAAAGACCAAACAGGGAAAATTTCAGCCAAGAAGGTGAAAGTTTTCCCATTCTCCTGCCTGAAGCTTATGAGTGAATAGAAATGAGAGCAGTGACTTCTACTCCTGGTAATACTCCTGGTAATAGGAACTTGGTTTTGAAGTGAGGAACAAGAATTAGTTTAGAGGGTGAGGCCTGAATGTGCTCCAGGGATGTGTCACTGAGCAGAGAGGCTAGGGAGAGAAAGACTCTGTGGAGTAGTTTGGACTTAAAGGAACTATGCCAGTCTGGAGTTGTTACTCCATGCGGTGGAGTAAGTGAAGGTGGGAGTGATGGGCACCCAGCCATCTGACACCTCTCCCTGCTGTCATCCAAGACTTGCTTGGGAGGTTCTCTCAAACTGGTATTTCAGAGATTTGACTTTGAAATACAATAGCTCTTTTTCTTTTTTTTATTCCCTCACCTGTTTTTTTTAAACTTTCAACAGAAAATCTTCAGCTTTGGTCCACAGGTCACCAGGGAAAGGACAGGTTTTCACTGCAAAAAAACCATTCAGTTCCTTGTATTTATTTATAGTATGTGTGGGCAACAAACAGTTAAATTAAAACTTTGTACATGCATAATCTTCTATGGACACTCTGGTCATTTTGAATTTAGGGAGAGGGAAAAGACAACATATATGTTACTTCTGTATTTTCAGTACATCCTTACTGTTTCTGACTGTGTTTCTAGGGCTCCCCTAAGACTCCAAATGCTCAGAATGGGCTAAAAAAGCTTGTACCATGATCTGGCCCTGTCCCCAGTGTTGCCCCTTGGAGGTAGCTCATAGTCTCATGGCAGCTTCCTCTGGGCAGTAGAGTGTTGAGCTTGTGACGGGACACCCTCCCTTTTCGGCCAAGGGTGAAAGAGCAGAGGAGGCTGCTGCTTCGCCAAAGTCCTTGATTTTGCAGTGCCATAGTTTCTGAAGGTAGAGTTCAAAGGGGATACACGATAAGGCAAAGCAGCAGCGACAGCAGCAGCAGGCTAAGCAGCTTTTTCTCTTCTTCTTGTTCCTCTTGATGTTGCCAGAGTTGATGGAGTTCTTGGGATTCTTGCTGCTCTAGCTAACTTACAGTTAATGGATTATATTTGTTAATTAACCAATAAAATTAACACACGATTCTAGTTTTCTTTTCTTAACCTATCCTGGCCTAATTCTCATGATCGTAAATCTTACACAAGTCTTACATGGG
Source organism: Machaerirhynchus nigripectus (assembly GCA_013397975.1). NCBI lineage: Eukaryota > Metazoa > Chordata > Aves > Passeriformes > Dicruridae > Machaerirhynchus > Machaerirhynchus nigripectus. The sequence goes on along the minus strand of VZRQ01006006.1, from coordinate 1,639,170 downwards.
TATTACACAAATTTGCGTATATAGTTTTTATCAGCTCTTATTGTTTATGTGAACGCTCTATCTAAAAAATGTGAACAATATAGTTCCATCTATGTTTTGTCTAGAGTAAGGAAATTCTGTGAAAGGGTGAAACTGCTGCAGTACAAACTGTGTTTAAGGTCTCTTTGCTGCAGCTTTTCAGTGCTTAAGGCACTTAGCATATATTTCTACTAAGAGTTAAAAATCTCTCTTTCTGTTTCACTTTGGTGTGACTTTATGTATCTCAGCTTATCCAAAGATTTTAATTCAATACCTGTGCTCTGGTTTTTCTCTGGGCCTGGGTCCAGAGGAGCTCTCACTCCAACAATAGAGTTACAGAGATGTTGGTTGGAGGGGAGATGTGGAGACTGTCTAGTCCACTTAAAATGCATTTTTCACAGACACCCAAGAGTTTAGTGGATGCTCTTTTGCACTTGTGTTAGCTCTCACTGAGATAAGTTTTGGGATTTGCTGTAACAGTTACCAATCAGTATGAAAATATGTATGCTCATGCCCGACTTTATTGTCCTGGGGCCAGGACTCAGGATTATAGGTTTTCTTAATTAGTACTTTCCTTCCATTTCAAAACTTCAGGGCATAGACATGTTTAAAATGCCTTTGTAGAAATACCCTTTCTCAGACTGAGAATTTGGTTTATATACAGGTGTACTTTGTGACCAGTCCCGGAGGATTTAGATGGTTTCCAGAAATTAGTGTCGCTCAATTAAATGTGCAGGAGAAAAAGATTCATTGCAGCAATGTAAAATCAAGGCAGCAGGTTTTTTAGGTTTTACTGCAGGTGAACATTTGGTTTCCTTTTGTTCTGGTTTTAATAGTATTGATCTTTTTTAAGTGTACAGAAGTAAAGTAAGCCCTCAGTGTATGAGCTAGTAAGTATAAAGTCAGAGATCTAATTGCATTGTATTCAAGGACAAAAGTTTTTGGATTCTGCTGTATTTGCCATTTGAAAAAAAATTACACTATTTTACTAAGATCACAGAGTAAATAACAGAAAATCAAAAAACCAAATCATCCGCTGAAGTGCAATACAAGACATCAGCTCAGCACACTGCATAGCAAAACAGTCAATCACAATGCCATCACTAGCAGCCTGAATTGTAAATTAACATTTCTCTGGAATAGATGAGAGCTGAATAAATAGAGATATATGTAAATACAAACTAAGTAGAAATAGACATGATTATAGATGAGTAAATATGTGGAATCAGCATCAGTTAAGCAAGCAGACTTAATAATTGCTTGCTGTTCATGTCAGGACAGTGTGCCAAAGCCTTTAGACAGCAGCCATCATGTCTTAAAAGGCATTTTGTGGGTTTTGAGCACAGTCCTGGGCTGTCTTCACCAAGGATGGCAAAATTCAGTACACTTTTGTGAGGAATTTCTGTGGTGAAGCCAGGTCTGTGATACTCTTTCACAGAAGCTTGCTGGGGACAGAGCATGTGTATCCACTTCTGCACAGGCAGTGCTGACCTTGGTGGGTCTGCCAAGGCCTTTTGGAAATCAGGCTGAGCAAGCAGCATTGTGGGACATCATCTGCGTTGTAGTGTCTCAGCTGTAACCTCCAGATCGGCCAGGGTCGGGGCTGGCATGTCCCCGCGTGGGTGCTTGGTGGCTCCCACACGAGCACAGCCCATGTTGAGCATCGGATGTTGCAGGTTTTGAAGGACTCTGCTGTCCTGCTGCCTCCACAGTGGCTCGCCACCAGTCCCTCTCTGCTACTTGTGGCCTCAGCTGCTGGCTGGCTCTCCAGGTGGTGACGACTGGTCTGGCTTTGTCCTTCACTCTGAAACCAGTGGGTTGTCCTCAGCCAGCTGCAGGCCTGGCTGTGGGCTGCCAGGAAATTGCTGCTTCACCGTGGTGTCTCCATGGGCTGCAGGGGAATACCTGCTCAGGCACCCGGAACTCCTCATCCCCCTCTGGCTGGGTGCTCACAGGGCTGTTTCTCACACGTTTTACCTCATTCCTCACAGCTGTGAGGTGTTTTGCCCTTTCTTAACCTGTAACCACAGCGGCACTGCCATGACGAGCCTGGCTGTGCCATACTGTGGGGCCGTGGTGGGACTGCTGTGTGCAGCACAGGGCAGCCCTGACCTCTCCTCACAAAGACCGTCTTGCAGCACACCCCAGCACCCCTCACAGGCAGTGGTGTCACATGAGAGAAGCAAGAAGCCTCCTGAGCTTTTGGCAGTCTCCCTGGCCTGGGACACATGCACTGGAGCAAGGCAGAGCCTGGTATCTGGGCTTTGTCAAAAGCAGGGAGGACTGAAGTAGCTCACTTGGTCGAGCGGCTGTGTGTGTTATCACATCACGCCACACTGTTGGGACAGGGTTCAGCCTAAGCAGTTAGTGTGGGCTAAACCAGAAGGTGGAACTGGGGTCAAGGAGGTGCCACAGTTTTGGCAGAGTCTCCAGGGACTAGTGTTGGAGGGTGAATTGTGCTCCACAGTTGCTGAGAGGGAGGCGCAGTCTTCAGTTTTCCCAAGCTCTGCCTGATCCTGCCCTGAGCCACTGCGCTCCCTGCCCTGCTTGGAAAAGAAGAAAAAAGCATCTTTCTGCCAGGTTAGGAGGCCATATCTGTTTCATGGAGTCTTTGCTGATCCTGGAGCTCCTTGTAGAGGTTCAGGTGCCAGTGTCTGGAGGCAGGGAGGGGAGGGGATGGCAGTGAGGAGCAGGGCACTGCCCCTGCCCTCTTCAGTAGCTGCCACTGCCTGCCTGGCTCAGCTGTAACTGCAGCTGCACCCATAGAATTTAAATCTCTCCTACGTTAGGGAAATGCATTTAAAGGCTGTCTTCTTTTGGGATTGCTGAATTTGTATCCTTCCTAGATCAGGGAAGTTCAGCCCTCAGTTTGTCTAGAGTTCAAAGCACCTGGGCTGACATGTCATCTCCCTCTCCTTCAAGGACACACTCGTGGATGAGTCTAGAATGTGAAGGTGTGGAACCACCAGCAGCTCTGCTGGGGTCATTGGTTTGTTACCTTGGGGTTGAGCAGGTTTCATCTCTTACTCAGGCTCCTTTCTATGTGCCAGCAGCTGTCTCTGACCCATTTATAGGTCAGGTTCATCTTTGAAGTGGTAGATCAGGATTGTGTTTGAAACATGGCCATAGTGTGACCTATGCATGGAATGTCATCATGGGTTGACTCAGTTAACTCTCCTTGTGGAGTTAAATGTTTTAGTACTTCATAGGAATATAGCACTAATCATCAAATGCCTCTCACGAGGACAGAGCAGTGTTTCAAGATGATCCTCAGATCACATAGTGCAAAATTTTCCCATACAGCGAGTACAGAAGAAAAATACAACCATTCAGCCTGGATGCATAGTTTTATCCATCTGAGTCTGTTATGTAAATCCAGAAGACACAGCTGTATTTTCATGAAATCTTAAATTGATTATTTAAATATTATATGATACATTTTTAAAATTTTATTTTTGCCGAGTCTTTCATGCCTGAATGCCAGTTTGGTTTCTTTGCTGACTTTCACATCTAGTGATTAGTTTCTTAACAAGCATAGGCTAGCCTCTGCAGGTTTTCAGATACTTAAATTGTGAGATTTTTATGTCAGTCCACATTTAAAATGAAACTAAAGGTTGTTATTTGTATACTTAAAACTGTGTCTGTTAATTTTTATGGATGTGTTAACAGCTTTCAGTAAAACTAATGTCAAGGTATGGTACGTTTCATAGGTTTGGTGTGTCAGCTGTTCTGTAATTTCCAGTGCTGTGACCACGGTATAAACCTGCAAAAATCCATTTATTAAAAAAATAAACCGTAAAAATGGTTCCAAATTGTCATAGACCTGAATGAACGCCCAGGGGGCTGGGGGGAGCCTTCTATTGCCCTCATTTATAGACAAGCCAGATGGACTTTATTCATTTCAGGTGAAAAAGGTACTCAAGCAGAAACTGTCTTTGTTATGTTGCAGTCTGCACTGAATTTGTGTGGCCGGGGCCATTCAGCCTGGATTTGTAGTAAGAGCACCAATTCTTATAATTTAGATTAACATGACACATTCCATGCTTACCTGATGTTTTGTCCTCATGGGGGTGATTTGGTTATTTTTCCAGGCAAGCCAACGTTTATGAAAGCTCCTGAAGATCAGATTGGCATTTCTGGAGGAGTGGCCTCTTTTGTGTGTCAGGCAACAGGAGAGCCCAAACCTCGTATCACGTGGATGAAGAAGGGGAAGAAAGTCAGTTCTCAGCGGTTTGAGGTAATTACCAAAAGAAAAAAAAAAGAAGCCCAAACCCAAAAATTCGGTAATCAATCTAATCCTCACAGGTCTTAATTGCACAATAATCATCACTGCAACCTGGGTATCTCTTTGTCACTACAACACAGAGTGTAGAGCTTTAGTGTAAAGCAAGTTTCCTTCCCTGCAGCAATGCAATCTGTAGAGCAGGTGGTGTCCTTTGAGCATGATGCTGGAAACACACCAACAAGACATCCTGCTTCAGATGGGAGACTGGGGCTTACAGAGAATTGGATGGCAGATACGAGTTGGATCTAGCAGTATTTTTTCTGGTTTCATTGTCAGAATTTATAAGGCACCTCTTTGACCTACTATCCCCAGTGGAATTCAAAAGTGAGATGCCAGAACACTACTGGAAATCTTTTTAAGTGGTGGCTACTGCCATCCCTCCCACAAATGTGCTTGGAAGGGGAATGGTGAAGGGTTAATTGATTTCCCTGTGAGCTGGAGTATGAGAGAAAGGAAGGGAGAAGAGCAGGTATCAGAAACGTCTTGGGAAAAGGGTCCAATTTGGTTCATATTTTAAAAAGTAAATGTATTTTCACTGACTTTCTCCACCTTTTTCTCCGCTTTCCTTTTGGTGTTGGGCTCCCTTCTCTAAAACTGCCCTTGCAAATGTGACCCTTCTACAATTCTGCTGCCTTTCCTCTAATCCCCTGTCTTTGATGATTTTGCTTTTCTGGCTGGAGCACAAGATGACTTTGCTGCCCGGAATGGATTGATTCAAGTCACCAATTTTAATCATGATTTCGTATGTGAGCAGAAAACCTTGATTAAAGCAATCAATTTTAATCTTGTTTTACATTGTTATTTTTCCCTGGTAAAGGTTTTGTTGTGTAGTAACTATTTAAACATTCTAATTTGTAAGTAGATACAACCTGTATAGTGAATTTGGTGCCCGTTGTGGCTGACCAGAGGGCTGTGCCATATTATATGCATTTATATGAGCAGTTTCATACCTTTGTTCACATCAGTTTGGATACGTAGTTTATTGTGTCAGGAGATAATGAATAATTTTTAAATTTTTTTTTTGGCTAGATAGCTGTTAATTTTACTTCATTATTAGTCTTAATTAGGGAAAATTTGGAATTAAGTTTAATGGAGAATAAACCAAATCTGATGTACACATAAGTTGTGGCACAGAAGAGGTATCCATCGTTAGCAAATGAACAACATTTTGGTCTCAGTGTCTGTCTGGCCCTTAGTAGTTGTAGCTCTGTTCCTATCTCACAGTGTTTGTTCAAAGGATAGTGAGGGCAAAAGAGCCTTTCTGCTGTTTCATCTCTTAGCTTTTTAGTCCTTATCACTGAAGTGAATTAATCTCTGTAGCTGACTTCGTCTTGTTTTAAAATCTGGCAGTAGCCCTGTCCTTTGTAAAGATTTAGCTTTTTGTCACAGTATCATATTTAATTTAAAAACCAGTATTTAAAAAAAAATAATTCTTCTATGTGTATTGTGATGATATTCGTATTCCTCTTTCTTTACCTGACTCTCTATTAGGTGTCTCTGCAAGCTGTTTCTGCTGTTTGAGACAGAAGGGCTATTCCTTCCAGCGTAAGGAATAACATATTTTGGTGGTCTTGGTTAGCTTTTGATTTCTTCCTGTTTTTCCTGTCACTGCAGAGTCTTGTGGTGCATTGCTTTTCTCCTTCCTGTTCTCTTTTGATCTTTATGCTGTGGGAAGTGCTCCTAAACAGGCCCTTGAAAATCAGGTGAAAGTTCTGCATGGTGGTAGAACAGGCCCTAGGCTGACACCCATGTCTGTAATGAAGGATCCCTTAAGTCTCTTCATCTCCCCGTCAGTTCCTAAGGGACAGCAGTGGGGGCCTTCTGCCTTTGCCTCATGCCGTCACCATCTGCAGATCAGGCAGTATTTCCAACTTTTGCTGTAATAGGAGAAGGGTGAGTTTGGCACTTAACAGTGGCTTGAGGCTGTGCCTTCACAGCCTTGCTGTTAAGAAATAGCATATAGTGATCCAGCTACAAACTAATAAATACCTTTTTCTTCCATGTATAAGTCAGAATAATGCATTTTGCAGCTTAGCAGGATGGATGGAAAGGCAATGATTTATTAAAGACTTAATTTATTATGCTGGGGAAGGAAGTGTAATTACATCATTGTTGATTATGCCAGAGTTGCAAAGTACCCAGTGCTAAGGGACATTAAAACCCCTCACTCTGCTGGAGTTAGCATGCGCTGTAGGTGCTCCTGGTTGTACTCACATTTTGTTACTGTTTCCCTGGCAGTCCCACAGGAGTATATCATTCTCCTCTTCCATCAAGGTGAAAGTTGGCGCTAAATTGTTATCAGTGATTAGTAAAATCATTAGTGCAAATATGGCTCAGATGTTTTAAATCATCAGATTCACATCTTTATTACCAGGTTGATAATTTGTCAACTTTAATTGACCCATAAAGAACTTCATTGGATCTTCTTTTGTTCTGGCCTTCTCAGAGGACAAATACGTTCTTGACTCTGAAATTTTTGTGTTACTGGATTTGGAACACTTAACTTACTGCATGGTATTTTAGAGCTAACAGGGCTTGTTTTGGTTTGGTTTTTGTTTTCCAACTCCTGAATTGTTTTGACTTTCAGTGTTTGTTGCAGAAGACACCAGTAAAGGAGTGCTTTCCTTTCGTTTTCAAAGGTTATCGAGTTCGATGATGGATCGGGATCAGTTCTGCGGATACAGCCCCTGCGCGTTCATCGAGATGAAGCTATCTATGAGTGCACAGCCACCAATAGTGTTGGGGAGATAAACACCAGTGCCAAGTTAACAGTGTTAGAAGGTAAGGGGGCTGTTTTTGCATGCCTTAAGTGGCGGGAGACATGGCTTGGGCAGCTACAAGTTGATGTGCTGTGTTTAAACGGCGTGGTGGTAGTCTAGCTTGATCTGGTAAAGCTGTATTCTTCCTGCATCAGTTGCTCTATTTTCTCCTATAATAGAACCTCAAATTTTTTAAGACAGTCTTGGAAGGGTTGCAGATTCTGAACTTTCTTTAGAATGTTTTTGCTGTCTGACTGAGAGGTGTCATTTCTGACTTGAAGAGCTAGCTACAGAGACATTTGTATACTTTTCTCATCTGTTGGCTTTGATACAGTATCCATCTTCAGGGTATCCAAGTCTTGTATCTGACAATCAGAGACCTCATCTATGTTTCTGCACCTTCTGGATTAAATGAGCACATAGATTTTCAGGTTACTCTTCAGGTTTTGAATTCAATGTGAAATTTAGTTGTGTTTATTTTTCACTGTACTCACAACTTGTAGTTCAGTCTCTCTTGTTAAAAAATACATTTTCCTCCTTGTCTCCTATATGACTAGGTTTTATTTTGCTTGCTATGTTGTTTCTGCTAAATGGAATGTTTTGTGGAAAAACAGTTCATTAGATATAAAGAGACTTGTGAACAGTTGATTTTTTAAAATATTAAATTGTCAGAATTATTGTCTGCTTTTAAGGAGAGGTGGGGTTTTTCCAGCATATCAATGTGTTCTATCATTTGTTTATATATAGGATTTTGTAAATGTACAAATCCGGGGCATTCGGCTGAATGGATTTCTACCCCTTGCATTTTTACCCCTTACAAGCAGGAAAAGGCTTAGGCAAACTGCTTGTTGTTTATAGATTGATGCAGAAACTTCTGAGTAATGAAAAAACTAGACTGGAAAGTGTTTATTGTTGTAGGGTTTTGAACCAGAGGAGACTGGTTATCCCAGTGGTGAGTGTGCCAGCCACGCGTGACAAGTTGCCTATTGTTCCTTGTTCTCCCATCCCCATTTATAGCATAGAGGTAATCATATTTCCCTCTCTGCTCTGTGACAAAGAATACATTAAACAACTGTAATGTGCTCAGGCACCATGGTGATGGGAATCATAGAAATCATTCAATACCTGATGTGATTGTGTATCTTGTTTCTGGAGGTGGGGCATCTTAAAGATCAGCTTGCTCTCCAGTAATAGTATTATTAAGAATAGGATAACAAGTGCTATAGACTTGAAAATTATTGGGGGACAAAAATCACATTCTTTTTGTTACTTCTTGCCTTTGCAGCCGTGTGTGTGAGTGCATAAAGCTCAGTGGAGCTCTTTCAGCAGTTTATGTGCAGATCTGCATTTAAATGCTTCCTGCAACTGGATTTTTGTGATAGTGGATGCTTGAATACTAAACTCTTCCATGCACATTTCTCTTTCCTTTGGTTGTAGTTGCCTTTATGTATCTTGGATATGTATGCACATGCACACACACGCTAATAATTTATTTGCTCTGTGTTAAGTGTTCAAAGGCCCACAGAGACATGCCTTGCATCAAGGAACACAACAGTATTTCTTAGCTCCATGGTGCTCCTGCTGATTTCCTGATGAGCTAAAACTTGCAGGCCACCACACAAATAGGGAATGTTAGGAAACACCACAGACGGGAAAAGACATGCGGGCACACAATTTAAGAGCTGCAGAAGCAGAAGTCAGTAGCAGTCAAGCACCAAACCCGCTTTTCTGTTTGGAAAATTCCTTTAATTGGGAGTAATGATCATTGAACATGATCCCATAAGGTCAAAAATGATCTGCAGGCTGGGGGGTCTGTGTTTTCCACTCAAGCTGAAGAGTATCGACCCCTTGCTGGGCACTCTTGTAATAGGCAAAATTAAGAAACATTTGCTGCCTAACAATTTGTATGTGCTCATGCATATAGAGTTGTGAGCTTGACTGTAAGGATGAAGAACTACATGTGCCTTTTATGTTGGCTTAACTGACAAAGAAGATGAATTCTGTTATGACATATTTATATTTAAGAAAAAAGTATTTTACATTTCCCTTTTCTGAGACTTTTCTGTGGACAGCTCTGTAATTTTTCAGTCATGTTATCTTATTTTTCTGCATTGTCTGATAGAGATTATGATGTGTCTGCATTTTGTGAATGATTTTTTCTATTACTATTAATATTCCTTTGTTTACACGTTGGCAAAGTAGATATTGCAACTCGGTGCCCTGGTTGTGATTGTTTACTCTCAAAGGCTTCCAAAAAATAGTGCTAAGTGCCCAACTTCTCTGTTATGCCATCACTTTTCTAACATTAATTTTGTAGAGGTATTTGAAAATGACACATTTCATGTGGAACCCTTGATACCCTCAAAACTGTCAACTAGGATTGGATTTTTCCCTCTGCTTTTGGGGTTAAAATAATTTCCGTAATTGGTCTCAGATGGCAGTTTGAATTATACAGACATTCTGCACTTCCTTTCAAGAACTTGACTAATGCAGTGGTCCCTGGTGCATGACAAAGCTTATCATAGACGTCCTCGTGGTTACATGCTGCTAAATACACAGCATGTATTGATTTTGACATTAAAAATCCTTTGTAACAATAAGTTTTAATGCTTCTTCACAATTTGCCTTTAGAACATAGGCCTTAACATTAAATCCAGAAGTCACAGTTACGGTTTATCAGGCTGTTATTAGATGTCTTTGTAGCTAACTTAAGCTGGAGCTTTACTTTATTTAGATTTCTGCAATGTTTTACAGATCAGAAGCAGGTTATCCTTTCTAATTGCCAGCTTATTTAATTCTGAATATTAAGAGAGAAGCATGAGTCCAGTCTTCCAGGGGAATAAGGAAGTCTCACATAAGTGAATCTCTTTTAACAGTTCGGTTCCCTACTGCCCTTTTTATTCCTTGCTTCTGTGTCTCTCATTTTTCCCTTCTTAACTGCAGATCCTGTTGTGACCAAACTACGTATACTTTGTGTAACTGGAAATTATTTCTCCTGTTGATAGCAGAAGAAATAGGCATGCGTATACCTTCTCTTCTCATTTCTCCTGGGTAGCTGATAAGCTGAATTATGTATGAGTCATATTGAACATTTCTATCTTTTTTCCAATTATGACCTGAAGCAGCACAGAAGTATGTTTCTGCTTGGCAGAGGCGGAAGGCAGTGCAGAGAGGGGGAAGGCTAGAATCAATAAGCTGACACACATTCTCAAGAAAAGCCTCAGGGGCAGTTAGTGGCACTAACAAATTAATAAATATATTATTCAGTGGTAATGTTGAGAATTACAGAACATTTTAAATAGGGAAGTTATACGAAACATAAGTAGGAAGGATGCCAATGTGCAAAAACATAGCAACAGGCTGATGGCAGGAGTGCAGGAGTCCATGATGTCCTTCCATGAGACTCTTAGTATGCTCTGCATTGCAGCTGTATTGGAAAAGTTGATGGTAACAGTGTTTGTCTCTAGTTGCCTGTATTCCAGCAGTTTCCACGCAATGTGAAGATAAGGAAAAGCAGTGGGAAAAAGGTCTTCAAGGGGCAGGGAGAAGTATATTGATTCTTTGGGAGAGAAGGGAGGCTCAAATACAAAGTATGTTATCGGTCCCTTCTCCTAGGGCTTTCCAACTGGGATGTTCAGTTTTGATTTCCAGAACTGGAAAACCAGTTAATTGCAACTGGTCCTTTAATGCTTTACAAGCAGACTTTTTCACTCCCTTGTAATTCAGAGCATACAGTCATATCCAAGTGACACTAAATATATTCCATTTCATTTCCCTTTGTTTTTAAGTAGGTTAAAGGAAAATACCATCTCCACTTTCCATTCTAGATCTATGCAAATCCCCTATGCCTCTATCCCAGACTCCTAATCATGTGGCATGTAGTTATTTGCCTGGAGAGTGCTGCCAGGCTCCACAGGAGAGCAGCTCCTGGTAAAGAGGACAGACAGAAGAGCCAAGGAAGGGTTGCTTGCACAGTAGGTTTCAGTCTCAAGGTAACCTGGCAAGTTAAATTTTGCTGGCTGACTTTGTGTTGACAGAAGTCGGGGAAGTTTTGGAGTGTTTCACTGCAGCCCTGGTGTTGTGTTTCACTGTGAATTGAAACATCCTTGCGGTATCAACGTAGTGCTCAGCACAAATCCAAAACACAACCCCATACAAGCTACTATGAAGAAAATTAAGTCTATCCCAGCCAAAACTAGCACACCTAGAAAGCTCCTGAGTGCAGCACTTGTCCTGGGGTGGCAAGCACTTCTACCATATCCTAATTTGCTGCTTTCTGAACCATGCCATGAGCTTAATTTCTTTCACCATCTGCCAGCTGCATTCCAGGTCCTGGGGTTACCCTGTTTGAAATGCTGTAAATGGTAAACATTTGACTGTTACAAATGGTTTCTGCAGAGAGCTAGATTTCAGAAGGCCTGAACCAATATGCCCTTTCTGTAAACATTCATCTAAAGTGATTTTTGTCGTTGGAATAGTAAACAGAAGTTAGCTATGTTTAATCCTTGTTTATGTTTGGTTAGTTACAAAAGGATAAGTCAGATCACTGTACTTCGGCTTCACTGCTTTTGCATCTTTTTGCCAGGAAGAATTTCTTGCAATTTGTTGTAAAATTGAAACAATTACAGAATGGAAATTGAATCTATTTGCATGTGCTCATTCTAACTGTGTAAATGAATTAAGGCTCCCTGTGCTCTGCTGCTCCTGGGATTGGTACTATTTTCTTCGTGTCTCTGGTCAAGAGAGGACAGGTCTTTCTTCTACATGTTTCATGTTAATTAGCTGTTCCAACGTCCTTTGGTCTCTCCCGGGGAAGAAAGACTCCTGTGATCCTACTGCAGAGGTCCTACTCCTGTTCTTAGCTCTCTACATAAGCAATCCCAATAGCACTTCCTTCCTGTAGGAGGCAGGCAGTTCATGGACCTCTGTAAATGTTGCTTTGCCAAGAACCCCAGTGCAGTGAGACTCCACGTGCTTCCCCGGCTAGGGGAATGTCCTAACATGCAGTGATGCACAGAGAAATGAAGAAGCCTGAGTCTGTCTGCTTTTCATTGGGTCTCGGCGTGTCTCATGGTTGTTAAAAAGAGAAACGTTAAGCCAGCTGCTCATGGTGGCCTCATTGCAAAGTTCAGGCTGTCACCTAAAAGAATCTAAACCTGAGGTCACGTGGACTTGTGCTATTAAAGCATAAACAGTGTTCATAAGGAAAGAGTGCATTGTGCTGCTTGACACCAGGTTGCCTAGCATTGGTTGGGTGAGTTTAGGAGCCCTGTCATCGTGCTAACAGCTCCAGTTATTTCGCAGGTACTGACCAGTGGCTAAAAGGATCCTTCAAGGGGAAAGACTTGGTCCCACTGCGTACAGATTGAGGAGAATTTGTGATCAGTTTCAATTAAACCAGGAAAATTTACAGAGGCTGTTTTACTTGTGTCACCATTATGTGCCATGCTGCCAAAACCTAGACTGCCGTGATACCTCAAAAACTGTTTCAGCTACTTAAGTTTTGGTATCTATAGAGCACGTATCATTTTAATCCAGGTGTGAAACTCTTGGTTCTATGCAAATTATATTTATTTGCTTTCAAAGGTTGGATTCGGTAAGAACATTAGTCCCGCTCTTATAGTTTATTTTTATAATATTTAACAAGAAAGACTTTCTTGGCTGTGAATGAAAGACAAAGAAGTAATTTTCTCAGGTGAAGAAAAGTTTTAACTGTTGTTGGTCTCTCCTTCAAACAGGAGAGTCAGCAGATCTTTAGAACGTATCAGAGCCAAATGCCATAATTTCCATTTCTTATCTCTGTTTAAATGATTAACTAATGGCACATAACCATGTAATGTATCCGTGATAGCAAGTTCCCACAGAAGACTGCCATGCACTAAGGTTAACATCCAGGTTCATTCCACAAGTTTATGAAGCAAGAAATACAACCTTTGAAAAGTTTTATATGAAATACCACATTGTTAATGCCAAGCTGAACCCTTTGGAGTTGTGCACTCCCATAAAACCTTGTGTCTGAATAGGTATTGACCTCTTAATCTTGAGAACGTTTTTCTTTTGCAGCAAATGGCTGTTTCTGCATATTGCCTCTCAAAAGAGGTACTATGAGATGACCTCTGTAACGGGATGTGGTGTTGTCACATTCTTGGCAGCAAATTTCAGTGGTATTGCAGTGCCCAAAAGCAGCACCTGCAATTTGGGAAGGACTTTCCAGATAGAAACAGGTGAACTTTAGGTGTCAAACAAACAAGAATGGAGTATATTCTACAGAATTCTGCAAAAGAATGTTACCCCAGTAACACAGGGTTCCTATTGCCAAGTAGCTTGAAGTTGTAATTGTGCTGTTATATCCTGTAAAAGACTTCTCAGAGCTTCTTGTCTCACACAATCGATTTATTCCAAGTTTATTTAACAGCGTATAAGTGCTGACTTTGGTACTGGAAATCATGTTCAGCTAAGAAATTTTATTGCCAGTAGCAGTTGCCTCCATTTTATTTGCTCCGTTTCTGAAATTCCTCATGAAGATATCCAGAAACATGGATGTTCATTCAGAGCCTTGTGGCAACCTACTGGTATCTTCTGTCTGTTAAGGAAAATGAATAATTGAGTCCTGGGCATTATTTTCTCTCTTTTCTTGGGCTCAGGGTGTTGAGACAGCTTGCTTCTCACTCGGTGTTACCTTAAAGCTTCCTGGGAGATTGTGATGAAAAGTGTGTCAGGCTGTTCTAGTGCTGCTCTGCTGTCAAAACGTTCAGCCTATTCCAATAGGTAAATGAGGCACAAGCAGATTAGTTTAACTCTCCGGCAGGGATGTGCTCATGCAGGCAGGTTTCTGTCTTGCTGGAGAGGTGTCCCTGTGGGTTGCCATCTCCCAGCTGAGGCCAGGGATGGCCAGATGACTGCTTCTGCCTCTCTGTTCCAGTTTGAAATCAGACAGGTTAGATTAAATTGTCTGTGGTTTAAACTAATCTGTTTTGACTCTCCGTTGGAACAGATCATCGGTCCCAGCTGGGAGGCAGCAACCACCAGCGCTGCCTTTCACGTCACTGCAGAAAGGCTGGCATTCCCATGTGCCCTGAGCCCTGTGGCCACAACCATGTCTGGAAAGCTTAGACAGCACTGGGATTTTGATGGTGTCAGAAGCAGTAAACCGGGGGACAAACGTGGCACAGGCCTAGGCTGAAAGGAGTGGGAGTCTGAAAACGGCACGGGAGCGGAGCAGCAAAGTGAGGGCTGCCAAGGAGGAGATGCGTGTCCTATAAAGTTCTTGTAACTAGATATTGCAGAGGGAGAAAATGCAAAAATAAAATGGGTGTAATTAAAATATTGTAAATCTCGAAGAAGATTATTTTGTTGGAAAAATGAGTATTTAGGTCCCAATTAACCAGAAAGTGGCCAACTAAGCCTCCTCTTGCTGGAAAATCCCTGTATGAGTTTCATGGGGGCCAGTCTTCTTTTTGATTCCCCTGGCCTCAGTGCTTCCTCCTACTCTGCACTTGTTCCTGTTTGATTTCAGGGACTTTTCTGAACATGCTCTACTAGAGATGTGCACACAAGGAGTCTTGAAAAGGCCTTTTCAAAAGCACTGATGAATCAATGAATTTTGGAGATAGACCTTTGAATGTACTCTAGGATCATAGCTGCTTTTTTGATTCAGTTGGTCACTGGTTAGCAAAACTTCTCTGCATTTCTCTGATGCACCCACACTTGTCTTCTCTCCTCTTCTCTTGTATCCAAGCAATATGTGCCAGGCTTACAGCAAAAATTCTAATTATTTCTTATCTTTATTCATATTATTCCTGTCACTTAAGGTGATTTGGCTCTTCTGACTTGATATTTTTGACTGTCGTCTTTATTTACAGCATCTCCACAGCACTGTCAATTTAAGACCCACCTTTTGTGCAAAGACTGTTAATGAAGCTCATAATTTCAAAACTGATGTTCAAGGAACTTGTTGATAGAGACTATTATTACACAACTAATAAAAAAATAACAAACAAGAGAGTGGAGTTGATTAGGTGACAGTGAGCCCTGACTTAGCTCTCCAAATGTTTGTTTGGTAGTAACTAGTCTGAGGATGGACCTGGTGACTCTCAGATAATAAAATTATTTTGGAGGACTGGCAGCCAGAAGAAAATATTTTTATTAATGAACTGTGTATGCAGGGTTCTAGAAGTCTTTCAGAGAAGGAGAAAAAAGACATGAAACCCCATAGTTATAAATCATAGTTATCAATCATTCTCTTATTGTAAAAGGCATTTAATGAAAATTTATTTAATTCATTTGGAACAGGCAAATGAGAACTTAATCTCTTTAGAGTATTTGTGTAACTGTAACCCATGTCAGAATAACCCCCACACACGTTTCTTGTCAGATTTAACATCTACTGGTGACCATGACAAACTAAAATAATAGGTCTTTATCATCAGATATTTCAAAAGACCTTTCTTACTGCTGGATCTCTTTCAAGATGCCTTGTTCTGAGAGCGTCTGTAGCAACCTGTTATTGACAGATGTGCTCTCTGTAGTTCGTATGTCAGTCTTGCTGCTATCTCCTGCTGGCTAATAAAGTTAGTTGCTGGTGTGTATTTGTAGAGTCTTTGAAGTCTGTGAGGTTGTGGAATAGCCTTCTGAAAGAAGTAGTAACTCATTGCTTCAAACTATTGGAAATTAGTGGGTAATGCTGCTTGATAATGCCACATGGGTTATCTGCTTTGTGTCCATGGAAGAAAGGGAAGGGCAAGAGCAAGGTGTCTGGACAGCCTTTCTGAGGCCTTAACTATTTTTGCAAAATTGTCTTTCATATCTGCTCATAACCAAGAGACTGCCCACAGCTTAGTGACCTGTTGTCATTTACTGACGTGCCATGGCTTACACAGGCATTTAAGATGGTGATCTTCTGTACCTTCTTGTGCAAAAGTGGGAGAATATATCCCCTTGATAAAACTGGAGAGTAAGTTCTTAAATGAAAAATGGAGCTTGGAGAGTACAGAATGTGATAACCATGACTGTGGGGAATGCAGTGCTTACTGCTACAAAAGCAGAAACTCTGTGTGCAAGGAACGGTGTATCCAATCACGTGTTCTGTGTCTTAAACTTCTTCCTCTCACTAAAAAAATTAAGTCACAGCCCCAATTAAATCATTCATGGAGAAATCAAAATTTTAAAATGTAAGCCAGAAAAATGTGAAACTGGAATATAAGCACATGCTGATAAATCTGTGGCAACAACAGCTGTTCAGAAGAGAGCATGTCTGTGTAGGGAGTACATGGGTTTCTTATGGTACCCATGGAAGAGAACATTCCACCACTATTTTAACTTCCTCTCCTGCAGAAAAAGGAAAACCACGTAACTGAAGCTGCTGCCTTTTGGTCTTGGTTTGAGATACACAAAAACAAAGCAGGTTTTGCACTGAAGACCTGTAATATTGCTCATTCCTACAGCTGGTTTCTGTGTACGGTGCTTATTCACAAGTCCCACATCCAGTTGTCCTTATGATCTCTTGTTGGTCTTCTGTTGTTTATATACAGTGTGGTGTCAGGAAGGCTCTATGGTTGTGATGCTTATTAAAATGCAGTGCCCAGATAACGAGCAAAAGGAATAACTGGCCCTAATTTGGGATGCAAGGAAGCAATTATTCGGAATGTTCATTGTTAATTTGTAACTTGAGCTGCTAATGACTAAAGTATGTTTGGTATCAAGCAAGATAGCCTAACATATATGCATTCCACATGCTGTCTTAGAAGCCCAGTGTTGTAGTAGTAAAATACCAGCTTCCCCATAGAATTTTCTAACAGCTGTTTGCTCTTGTGGTTATTTCAGTTGGATAATAAAGTAAGTGACTCTTTCTGGCACTCCCACCTGCTCAGATTCTTTCTGCCCAGAGCTCCGGAATAGCTCTTTCAAATCCTTTATCCTAAGGAAACCAGCGGGTGTGAGGTATAATAAGATCTGTCTTTTCAAGATTATCTAGTGCCTTGATGAGGTAGGTTGGATGTTGCAGTGGGAAAACACTGCAACGTATTCATCTGTTGTGCTAATCCTGTGCTCTGTTCCTTCAATCCTTTTATCACAAGGGTCCAGCCTGGATGAAACCTTTCCAAGTTCTTGGGTGTTAGAGTTGAGTGAAGAAGTCTAAATAGCAATCTGAGCTATAACTTTTTCCAGCTGTAGTGTGTGAATATTCACTGTTGTGTTGCTGTTCCAAGGGGGAACTGGGGAAAATTTCCTTGCAGTAAAAGTGCCTGTCAGCACAGGATGCAGAATGCTTTTAGTAAAACTGTCTGCACAAAGTGCTACAGGCAATAGAAGTGGCATTATGATTTTTCAGCTACTTTGAGACCACTGGAAAGGTGTTGGAAACATTGACCTGTTGGAGACCTTAAAAACACCAAGCCTTGCTTTTTGATACTACAGCTCCAAAATGGTGTTTTGTTTACAAGCAAGGCAATACTGGAATTTATTTTTCTGTATCTCTTTGATTTAGACAATGCCACAGTTGGTCCCAGTGAGGAGAAAGTCCTTGGAGAGAGAACAGAAATGATAAATATATTGATGAAAAATGCATAAGCTGCACGCGGGGTGGTATTAACAAAAGCTGCTCAGGGGAAGGTAATGAATTGGGGAATGCACAGTCCAAGGTGACAGGACATCCAGTATAAAGAAGGTCAGGAGCTGGAACAGAATCAGCCTTCTAAAGAGAGCTTGCATCTCCTTTGCTTTGAGTCCTAGGAGGGAGAGCAGTGTGTGCCAGGAGTGCTACAATTCATGGAAGTGCCTTCCAGATGGAGCTCCACTCTGAATGTGTGACAAACAAACCAGGCTGAGCAGAGCTTGTTGTTCCCTGGAGCCTGTCTGGAAGGGAGACAAGAGTCCAGCTGAACCCCTGGCAGGTATTAATACACTGAAAGCCTACATATGGTGGAGATTAAAATGGTTTACCTGGAAGAGTGAGGAGGTCAGCAGGGAGAGCCCTTGCTTGCATGGACTTTGCTTTGTAAGAAGATGGGGTGCTGTCTTCTGCCTCCTGGTTAATTTGGACAGAGTTTTTCTCTAAGAATATCACTGATGTGAAACCTAGGTGGATTATGCATGTCATCAACAAACTCAGCATTGAAGCTGTTGAATGGGTTGAGGCCAGGGGCAAACTCAGTGTGTGTTCTTTGCAAGTAAATGACTTGGTTGCTTGATTTGGATGTGAATTTGTCCCTTCAAAAAGTAGCATTGCAGAGAATCTTAGCTGATGCTTTGCCTGCAGGAGTAATCTGGCCTTGTGGAAAAAACAGCAGTTGTTTTGCCTAGAGGTGGTAGGCTCAATCAGAGTCCACCTGATTGGCATGTAGTGCACATCCCAGCATTGTAACTTCTGCTGCCATGTGCTCCTGGTCCTGAGGAAGAAATTGCTGAGCAGATGAGTAGTACCCAGACTTGAATTTAGCAAACATGAATGAAGTCTTTATCCTTTGCACTAGGACTTTCAAAAGGGAGGAAAAAAAGAAAAGGGTTCTGGAGGATTCATGCTTTTACTAATTAGACACTAAAAATTATAGAAGTACTAAAAAAATAATAAAATAAACCCTTAGCTCTTGCCCCAGGCATGAATTTACTAGCTTCAGTTTGTTGTTCAGTTCGGTTCATTGATCTTGTCACAATTGATGATTCATTAAGTTGTGACTACTGTAGAAATTACAATGCACAGATGTAGTTGAACTGCACATCTGCGTGTTCCCAATGTGTTAATGATGTAAAAATGCACTTTCTCTCTGGCCATCCACTGTGCTTCAAGTGCCAAGTGACATTTTGTATTACTGAGCCATTTGTTGTGGTTGGCAGAGGGAAAGTCTTGGTTCTCCTTGTACGTTTTTGGGACTTTTCTCTGTATTTCAGATAGCTGAATTTGATTTTCCCAGCAACCTTGGCCTTGCAGAATGCAAGTTGTGATGTCTGTCTCTTTCTGCAGGCTGACACCTTTTTCAGTGTCACCTCCTTTCTCCTGGTGTTTGCTTGCAGCAGATGGGGTTATTTCCTGCACCGAATCATGGGGAACATGTCAAACTCAGAAGCAGGATTTTCCAGTTTCCTGACTTGCCCAGGATTCTGGATTTTTTGACGTTTGTGTGAGGTTATGTTGACTTTAGAGAAGACCTCAAAAACTTTCAGTGTATTAAAGGCTGATCGACACCAGCATTTCAAGAATGTGTGGCAACCATAAAAAGTCTTAATTGTTAAACCTACCCCTAGCCTCTTCCCCTAATTCAAACCACTATTCAGACTGGTCCTTATTAGAGACTTGGATTTGATCAAAGTAGAAATCTGGGGAGTTGTCTGTCTAATGGAGTGTGGCTTTGCATTGATGAGGCAAGCTATACCCACTATTAAATCAGAGTAAGGTTATGGCTGTGTTGTGTAGTTAATGCATTTTCTTGTGGTTACATTCTGTCTCTAACACCACTTTCCAGTGCAGTCAAACCCATAAGACTCCTCTTGCTTCAGGCCTTTCAGGGAGTACCCAGGGAGAACAGACTGCATATGTTCAAGCACGTACCAGCCAGTGTACCTGGCTGTGTATCCACTTCAGTTTGATCACAGGCTCTGTGGTAAGAGGGTCCATGTCTGGTATCTCTCACGCGCATCCTCTTCGGCTCAGCCATGCAGACATTTCTTAAAGGCAGATTAAAGGATACCTTCAAGAAATTATATACTATACCATCCAAAAAAAGTGCAAAACAACTCTAAGTCCAGCACTAACTGGTCGGTTTACTCCAATAATTAATACATAATTCCAGTGTTGAAACTGTATAATCTCAACTTCAATCCAAGCCTTTTGTTGCTTCCTAAGACTGTAAACCCTCCTCTCTGCACTGTGTCTCTAAAATCCCTTTTTCCGTGTAGCTTCTATAAATTCTCTTCAACGGGCTGAACATTTGAGCTCAGTAAGCCCCTGTTGTTTGGCTTATTTTCTAGCACCTGGCTTCCTTTTTAGCTCATACTGAAATTCTCTGTGCTGTTTTTGTGCTTTTCTCGAAATACATGCATTGCAGTTCGCACTGTATTTTGCTGCAGTAAGAAACAGCTGCAGTGATTGAAACTGAAGGTTAGTCTATCCCACTTTTTTTTTGCCAGGAGTCAGTGCTGACTGCCAGAGAAGTCTGTAAAAGGACCATGCCTGAGGTGACGATTCCTTCAAGTATGTGCTTCTCTGGCCTCTACTGGTGTGTACCTCAGGCATCTTTGAACTAAAGGTAGTGGGTTTACTTGGACTAATGAAGAAGAATCTAGTTAGGCTTTGAACTTTAACTTCTGGTGTGCTTGTAATATTGCAAGTAGCAAGATGCTTCCCAGCTTCACTGTGTGGTCTGAAAAAAACCCCTGTTAATTTCTAATATTATTTATACCCTGCAGTGTTTGTATTAGAAGGGACAGTGGGTTGTTGTTGTTATTATTATTAGAAGGGACTCTGGATTTAATGGCTCTTTTTGCATCCATGCATGTGTCTTCATACTGAAAAGTGCTGGTATATTTAGTTGTGATTTAACCTATGTTGTTTGCAACAGCAAAATTATGTGTCCTCGTATAGTAGAAACAGGACTTGGCAGCACTGTGAAGTTGCTTTACCATATCTAGCACAGTATTGAATATTTTGAGCCCTTTCAATTGCCACCTTCTAGGACTCCTTCCATCTTGCAGGTTGAGCATATGGATTTGCTCATTCCTGTGGCAACCGAGAACACATCAGAAAAACTGCAGGAGCCCTGTTTGTCCAGGTGATTCAGTGCACAGGGTTGGACTAGGCAAAAGATGAAAGTTGAGGACGGGTTTTGTGATGAGCACTAGGAGGGAACTCACCTCAGTGACTCAGGGTATTTTTTTTTTTTTCAAATTTCGTGCGTTCGGATTACTTTGCACTCGCTCTTATTCAGATGTAATACGTTGGATGTTGCCTCATTAATCCCGCGCAGTTTGTAGCAATAGCCTGTCTTTGTTATTTATAATGCAAGATGCTCCATGTTTGTGAGGCAGGCTGGCGGCAGGATGTGCTTTGCATCTTGCCTCAGTAGCTTTGGTGAGGGTGTTTCCCTCTAAGGAAAGGGCTTAGCAGCTGTGGAAGGCTACATCCAGGTCTTCCTTGTGTCGATTTTGGCAGCAGAAGCATGCACATTCCACATTTCCAATTCTGACTAAGGGCTTTTACCCAGCAGAGGCAAATTTCAAAAGCCACTTTCACTCCCTACCTCACTAAAATTCAGCCCTGGATCAGTGAATCTGCCCAAGTATTCAGGATCCCCAGTTCAAGATTTTGAGCTACTTGATGCAAATGAAGGATGGTAAATGACAGTCACCCATCAAGACTTGACTGAAGTCAGCTTCCCCTTTTTTCTTAGAACATTTAATCTTAACACTACTGAGCTGTTATTTGTGAGGTATACAAGTCCTAAGCAATGCTGGAGTAAATTGAGGAATGGAGCTGAGCCAGACAGAGCAGGTTCTTTTGATCTTTTCTTACTCTTTTATAGGCAGAGAGGCAGGAGAACTCAGTGTGTTCTGTGTCCCATCCAGTCCTACGCTGCTGAATAGTGCCTTTATCTGACCAATGGCAAATGAATAAAAAGTGTTCATGAAAAAAATAAAAATGGCATGTTTAACAAAACTGTCTGAAACATAAGTCACAAAACTTGACAGCTCATCTTCTCCACCTTCCTAACGACTGTGTCACTAACACTCATTGAAGCACAGAATTGAAATGCCTTCTCTTATCGCTTAACCTGTTCTTTTATGGTATACCTTTTTTTTTTAGAATTGCAGCACTGTTGGCCTTTAGATCAGTGCTGCTATTCTAAGGCTGGCGAGTGCTGGTTTTCTGTGTCTGAAAAATGAGTCTGCAGAATCTGAATATAAGCTGGTGATTCATTACTTTATGCACTTTTCAGTTTGAGATATGACATGCTGAATTTCATGGAAACTGGACCTCACTGCCAAATAACAGAGATTGAACTTGTTCTCCTTGTGGCATTAATTTACAGCTACCATGGAGGATCAGACAGGATGGTGCAGATTCACCAGCAGAAATTACCCAGATTCCAGTTACGCAGTTAACAGTGACTCTGTACTGCTGTTAGTGTGACCCTTTCAGCACTTGTAGAAGGCCATTCTGTCTTTATGACATTCCTGACAAATACTCATTGAAGACTGGGATCTTTAGAACTGAAGCTTTGCTGTTAAATACAAGTTTCAGTAGAGTTTTGGCTAAACCATAGGAAGTTTTGCCAGTGTTTCATCCCATCACCAGTGTGTGTCCCAGGCTATTTTTCATTCTCAGTTAGGAAGGGGGAGTGAACATTGTCTCTAATTAAAGTGCTACTGCCTTTACAGTAAGTAGCATTTAAGGGAGTATGCAGAAGACCTCAGTTCGTTTAGAATAGAGGTGCAGCTCTTTAGGTTGACTGTGCTTATCTTTAGTACACCAGTCAGCTGCCTTAGATGATAACCTTTCACTTCAACAACAGAATTAAAAGCAGCTTTTGTTTATTCCTGTACCGTAGTATTTTTATAAAAGAAGTCTGCATATGATCTTCTAATGCTTTTCAGGGAAGCAGAAGTATACTGAGTGCCATTTTTCAGGACATATTTGTGTGTTACCATGTCAGCTGCTTTGTGCAGCAGTGCAGGGTAGGCATTCTACTTGTTGCTCTCTCAATAGATCTGTTGTTTTTCATAAAGATACTTTCCAAGTGCTTTACCAGTCTGCCTTTTTAAGTAATGTGTAGAGGGTTTCCTCTTTGAACTCTTGAGTATTTTCCGAAACAAGTAAGTCGGAAATTACATTTGGCAAACCCTAAATTCTAAATAATGGAGGTGCAACAAATGTTTTTATTCTGTTTCCTTCAGTTAGAGCTTAATTTCTTGGTGCTGAGCATTTCTACCCATTGTAGAAGTGCTCCTTGCTTTAGCATCTAGGTGTGATTGGGTGATGCTATTTGAGTAATTGTGTCTGAGGTGACTCTTCTTCATTTGGGGTTAACTCAGTACTTGTTTTATGCCAGAGATGTTATCTGCTGCTCCAGTTCTGAGACTATGCTAGATTGAAAAGCTCTGGATAAAAAAGTGAGCCTTGCACCATCTTACTTGTGCAACTTGAGTTGGTTTCCTGGGTGGCAGTGGAGGAAGAAGGCTCAGCTTCAGAGGAGGGGCACAGCAACCTCATGTGCCATTGTTGACTGTGTCATTAGAGTAATGAAGGCTTGGATTGTGGAACCTCATAGCAGAGCCCCCGAAACAGCATGGCCACGCAGGCACAGCATCCTAAGTGAGCTCTGCACAGGCGTCTGAAGGTCTGGGTAAGAGGCAGGACAGTAAGTGGGTACATGCAAACCTGTGCATGTGACACGAGATAACACAGAAACAAAATGATCGCCTGGAATATCACTGGTTACAGCATAATTGTTGCTCAAATCCTGAAGAGATCCAGTTGGAAAAGAAGGATTTGTAGTCCTGTGTCTTGGTGAATGTGCTATGGAAGGGCCTCTGTCTCAGCATGGGGAAAAAATGTGAAGGAGCTTGTGTGAAAATATGAAGTGTGGGTGATGAAGCATTGCGGGTGCCTGGTGAGAGTCAGCGCCTCAGTGGAATGCTGTGTATCAGGGAGAAGCATGAGTCTTTCAAATAGAAAAAGAGTGGAGTCTGTTGTCTTAGAGAGCTCAGGATAGTAGCTGGACAGCCCTCACTGAATGGTCAGGCCTCAGCAATTTAATGCTGGGTGGCTTCACAGCTCTGCCTGACAAGGATATACTTTTATTCTGTTATGCATTAGTGTAATCCGAAGAGAATTTCCAAGGAGCTTCTGAAACCTTTTTAAGATAACAGCTTTTGAGGCTCCATGACATTCAGAATGTTAAATGCTGAAAAAAACCTTAAAGGAAAAAGAAATTTTATCATGTGAATATTAATATTTTTAATAAAATAAAACAACTAGTAGTGGAAGGGAAGGAAAAAAGAGGCAGCACAGTCTCAGGCAAATGACTGGCAGAGTTTCACTAGTTAAAAATAAGGAAGGTCCTGAAGTGTAATGGAGTGAATCACTTATGACCAGTTTTATGGTAGAGTAATCTGACATTTACTTTCAATGGTAAATACAGAAAATGATAGTGAAATGCTGAAAATGTGATGTCATAAAAGTTACAGCTTCCTCATCAAGTTTATTATGCTTTGGGAGATACAAGGTCTTGGTTGCTCCCTGGAATAGTTAAGATGTTTGAAATTTAGACACTGCAATGTAAACTAGTCCTTTGCTACCCGTAGGTTTCAAATGGTCAAATATCAGCACAGTTACGCAGCCGGCCAGTTCTGCTCGAGTGCCCATTGCCCGCAATTGGCTGTGCATCAGTTGGTCCTGATCTGCAGGTTTCCACGGAAACTGCATGTACCACTACCTGTGAATAATTGAGAATGGCAGCTGTAATGAGAGAATTTGGGGCAAATTGTGTAAATACTCGTAACTAGATTACAGTGGTAAAATATTTTCACTCTAGATGAAGATTTAACTTCCAGGCTTAAGGAGATTAAACTGAAGAGGTCTAGGAAAGAATCTGTCCTTGTGAAATCTGGGGATGAGTGTTTTAAAAGCCATTGCAAATTCCCAGAATTTTTGAGTGGGATTTGGGAAAGTTTTTTTCTGTGTGCTGCCTCAAGGGTCTGATATCCTTTGTATTTTTGTTCTTGGGGGCAGGTAATTGAAAGGCAAAAGCTCTGAATTTGTAGCAGCTGTGTTGGCTGGGAAGGGACTGCTCAGACCCCACTTCTTAGGGGCAGGTGCCTTGTTCCTGTCCTACTTGCAAAGACATGTGAGGATACACCAGCAGTTTGGAATAAAATACCCAGACAGCATCTGCCAAGTCTCTCCTGATTTTCCTCCTCAGCTTATGTATTTATTTTTTTAAAAGTTAGATGCAGTAGCTTAATATTCAGAGCACTCCTGTGCTCTGCAGTGTGATCTGCATAAACCGAAGGAGAGATGCTACAAGCTAGCTCTTTCTATAAAGACAGCTTTGTGTGTAATAGAGAGGAAAAGCCAGCTGGATGTAACAGGATTCATTGTGATTGCTGCTCACATACTGTAGACGTGTATTTATGTTGGGTTGAAGTGACCTGAAGAATTTCCATTGCCCATCTCTGGGCATACTGTCTCCTGCAGTGAGCTTGCAGAAGAAATGTGTGCAGTCATGCCAGCAGAAGATACGTGTGTTTTGTATTAACCTAAGGTTAAAAAGAAATGGTGGCTGTTTTGTGTGCTGCAGCTAATGAAAAGGTTTGGGCTAAGACATCATAGTTAATTTTATACAGAATTAACTTTTCTTTGAAACTGGTTTTGTTTTATTTTCTGCCAGCAACAGTTTCTCACCACTGGTAAAGCAGTAGAGTGTCTATTTTTGTGTGAGCCCAGAGCAAGCCAGGGGGGTTGGCATTACCTGGAACAATATCTTCTTCGTCTGGGAAGCTTAAAAAGTCAGTGCTAGGCTCCCAGTTGTTCTCATTGACTCTCAAACCACAGAAAGACCTGGGAAGTAGCTGCTTGTACAGTTTAGAGAGAGAATGTTAATTGGTGTAACTGAGCTTTCCTCCTCGGAAGTAGTGAACTCTGAAAACTCCCCAATCCTGAATGTTGCTAGGCTAATTGGATGGTTAAATTTAGCAAAGCTTCCACTATGCCTTACTGAATAAAACAGAGCTACTATTTATTATTTAAATGTCTGTTGTGACATGAGGCGGTAGCTCAGGGTGGGCTACCTTGCAAACCAGGCAATCTGGTAAAGTTGTTATTGACTTGAAAGATGGAGCTTGTCATGAATTGCATCTGCAATGATGCTGTCAGTTAATTTTGAGCCAGATAGCTGTAACCAGCTTTCATTCCACTAGCAAATACCTGGGGGTATATGGGTTATGTACTGGCAGTGCTTTGCTGAAAAGGAATTAGTTTTGTCTTACAGTCAGTGATCCACAGCATCTACCAGCCTTAATAATTAAAACCAGAACATGTCTCAAGACTCTGATCTGAGTATGTAAAAAGGAGGTACCTTAAACTGTGTATTTTGCATTAAAAAACCTCAACTCACCAAAGAAATGCTCTGCTGATGGCTGAAAGGTTTAATAATAAAGAAGGTTAAATGGGAGGAAATAGTCTTGCTTAGGTTTCCCTCTGCTCATGGTGCCAGAGCCTTGTCAGAGTGAAATATGTAACATTGGCTGAATGGCTGAGCAGCTTCCATCTGCTTCAGGATCTCTCAAAGATAATCAAGAATGATGAAAATTGTTTCTTCATTTTTGACCTCTAACCAACCTGTTAGCCTTATGTCTATAAAGCAAGGGATGTCTCCAGACTGGACATAAATTGTAATGCCAGTGTAGATCACAACTCCTCTATCAATATTTGAACTGGAAAGAGCTTATATCAGTATAGCAGCAGTTTATTGTATTCATGAGAGGAACTTTGTACCCTTAAGACTCATTAATTTGACAGAACCCTAATAGCAGCTTGCAAATCTTACTGCCATTTCTTGCAGGAAGTGAGGTCCTTCAGGATATGCTGTCCCAAGACATGCCATTGTTCTGCAGAACAGGAGATCTAGTCTTTGCTACTGCAAAGGTTGGTTTCACTGGCTTTACTGACAGCACAATGCTGATGCGTAGCTGACCATGTAAAACGATACATTATCTCATACCTCTCCTTTTCCCAAGTTCTGGTTTTAATTTCTCTACGTGATTTGTGTGCTTTGGGCTCCTGGCACCCTGAGGAGAAGGAATGCTTCGTGTTTAACTCCATAAAGCCCCATGCAAACTGTTGGTAAGAGGTCTAACAGCACAGGCTGTCACTCTGGAGTAGCATGTCTGTGTAGAAATGCTTGCTCAGAGCAAAATAAAGCTTGTGCCAACTCTTTACCTTTTCTCCAAGGATGAGTGTCATCGTTTTCTGGAGATTTTTATCTTGTTGCAGAAGTTTTGGTCCTCTGTTGTGCAAATGCTGCATTCCCATGGCTGGTTAGCACAGCCAAGGCAGCCTGTCTTACACTGCCGAGCCCCTTGTGTGGTCTGAGCACAGTGAGTGGGAACGCGGATGTTTTCATACATCTGCACCTAACTTCCCAGCTGTCCTTCAGGTGTCATTTTGGCTACCACATACTCATGTCTCATTTGCTTCCATTTCTTAAACTCTCTCTGTGGTAACTGTCAAGGGGTAAAATTAAAAAAAAAAAAAAAAGTTGAGTCTAAGTATTTTGGGGGAAATGTTGAAGACTGGCAACCTATTGCAAGAGTGTATTGGCTTAAGAAAGATGTAGAGGCCTTAGATAACAAAGGTCTTTTTGGCTGTGGAAGAGGAAAAAAAACCCTTAAATATGTTCACAGTAGATGGAGAAATCCCTGGAAAATTGAGTATTTCAGCACAGAAGTCATTGAACTACACATGAACCTGAAAAAGCTGAGCTGGAATACACATTGTCCTTTCTGTATTTCTTCACGGCCAGCACATTCATCTGGGCCTCGTTTTTAGTGTGGAATGAAAGGAGAGTGCCTTGCTGTAGTTGCAGAATCTGTCCTTCGCAGAAAGCCAGACAGTCAGGACTCAGCCCCCCATTCCAAAACATCCAAGTTTCCCATTACAGGAGTTTAAAGGCAAGCTTTGAGGCTACTGATCATATCTTTGGAAGTCACCCACTGCCATCCTGTGAACCTTCAGGAGACTCCAGAGGGAGGTTGCTTAAAATGCAATTAAAAATAGCATGTCAAGAAAGATAAACACCTTCCCTATCTCTGATATTAAAAAGAAGGCTCAAATCTTTGAGGCACTGCACAGTGCACAGGCTGGTTTTAGGAATCACCTTTGGTGCCTCTTGTTTTGTATGGGACAGATACTCATTATCCTGAGCTCTCTTTGTGGCTGCGTTTCAGATGGAGTACCTGTCCTGAAGATGCCTCTGGTATTGCTTGGAGATCTCACTGTTGGAACATTTTTTTCTGACAAACATGGGAAATGAGTGGTTCATTTGAAAGGTTTGTTTGCTTGGTGGTCCCTCTTTGGTGATTATTTGTGCTGGCAACACAGCCGTTGGCTGAAGCAGCCTATGTGCTGCGGGCTTAGTTGTAGGCAGCAGTGCCCCCAGACTCCTACCAGAGCAATGTTTGCTTACCTGTAGCAACAAAGTGAAATTGTGTTTATAATCCTTGCCATTGCCCTGCAGAGCTGTCTCATCCATGCACCTTTGGGGCTTATGTGAAGAGACACTGTTTCTTGCTTCCCAGCACCAAGTAGCAAGGGAGGGGTTGTCCATTGCTTGACTGAATTTCTCTTCCTCCTTTGCACCACATTCCACAGGAGCATCTTTCATAACACTCATGGTGGCTTCTGCTCCCTTGAAAAAAAGCAGTCTTGTGGGACACTGGCTGCTCTGTTCGAGGCCCTGTCCTAGTGCCCCCCATGTCACTTACTTGGGCTGGTGGTGATAGAGACCAAGCGTGCTTGTTACCATGCTCATCCCGATGGTGTTGTCCCTGCTAAGGGAAGCGATGAGCATTCCCTGCTGTGTCCCCAGGATATGTGCCAGTCCAGCCTGTAGGAGCTTGTGTTCTTTGATCTGCTGCAACACATCTGCTCGAAAGGATTAGCAGAAAACTCCCTTCTCAGCAGCTTACAGTTGTCATATATTGACACCTGTATTTTGGTATTTGCAAGCTAAGCCTTGCACTTATACAAATAAGCAGGCTCCGTTCTACATGGATAAAATTGTAGGATGAGCCTGTTTTAATTAGAGCTGGTGAGACTCCTCAACACTCCTGCTGTTCGCTATCATAAACACCTTGCATATGTTTGCAGCACAGTGAAAAAGACAGACTTATGGGGCAGGTGCTTCTTCTAAAGCAACAAATCAACTCCCAGATAATTGAAAAAGCCACAGTTGTTTTCAGAACTGGTAGAGTATACAGAGGGAAATATCATTGCCAAACATCTGGTCTGCAAATCTCATGAGAGGAGAGTGGGGAATACCTTCAGTCCTGGGTCTCCTAGGATGTTTGTCTCTGGAGTTCAGACTGTTCCCTAGGGGTTGCTTGGTAAGCAGCTTTTCTGGTAGGTGTTAAAGCAAACAGGGCTCAGTGCTTGGATTTTTCTTTCAGGATCAGTCTAAACTTCTTCTATGGTCGAATATGGGTACTTAACATTTTTCAGATTCATTGATTCATAAATGAAACTGGAAAACACCTGTAGTACTAAATAAAGTTTACTTAAAGAATGTGCATCGCAGTATCACATTCTGCAAAGCAATGGTTCCATGCTGTAGCGGCTCTCCATGTGGATTCAGTCCCTCCTGTCAGGGCCTGCAGCAGGAGCTGGTGACACCTGCCAGTCAGAACAGTGAGCTTGGTTTTTTACCTCAGAACAAAAATAAAACACTATAACCTCTTTATTCCTTCCTGTTTCACTTGGTCTATATGAAAGCTCCATTGGGCACCTCTTGCTTCAGACATATCAGCTTTCTTCCTAAATAAACATCCTACTTTACCTTAATGTTATTAGATAGTAGGTTTCTTCATTATAATTTTCTGTGCTTGTCACTTTAATTAAGTCCTTACGGTTGTGTGTTCCTCAGTGTGAGGGGAGTCCTGCTCATGCAAATATTCCTGTTGATACTAGAGAGCTATTCTGTTCTCCTTCCTGAACTGACTTGGCTTTGCTCTCCTGAAATCCAGTACTGCTTCTCTGTTGCATTTGGAGATTATGAAAGTCAGAAAGCTGTGATCTCCCATGCAGGCTTCCTCTGGATTAATTCCTGTTTGAACTTGAAAAGATGTTCTAGAAAAGCATCCCATTGTAATTTGATGGTTGTCTGCAGTGTGCAGTCCTTTGCAGTTCATGGGATATTGTTTCAATTGTTAATGAGCCTGTTAAAAGTTTGGCCTTTCAGCCTTTTATCTATTCAGTTTCTCTAGACTCAAATCACATTTCTCTTTCTGTGATGGCATTTAGTCACTTTGATCTGGTTACCTTTCAGTCTTCTCTTTGATAAGGTGAACAGATTGAGACCCTGGAACTCTCTCTATAAAATGTTATGTTTCTCCATGCTTACACCATTCCTACAGCCCTGTAACAGTGTTAGCAGTATCTTTCTGGGAGGAGTACCAAACGTGGAAGAGGCAGTGTGGGGTGTCCTCTCCTTGCCAGTGTCTGGGTGCAGCCCAGAGCAGTCTCCCATGGTTTCTCCTTAGAGACCAGGTTACAGTATCATGTGCTGTGTTAAGCATGTAGCTCCCTTTCACAGAGAGGCCGTCCAGACACAACGTCTGTAGGAAGAGATAACATTTTTATTAGACTAGATAACACAGATGGAAAAAATGAATGCAAAGCCCTTCATCAAATAAGATCCTCCTCCACCCGTGCAAACTTAGCTTTGCTTGCATCTTTTCAGCTGCCTGGTTATATCAAAACTGGTGGCACATACTTTGACCTTTGTTTTCGGTCTTCATGCTATCCTTTTGCTGTAGGATTCTTCTGGCCCCACCTTTAGCCTGGCAATGAGGCTCATCATGTCAGGCGTCCGCATTATTTAAGGGATCATGATATTTCTTTTGCAGGATTGCAGTTCTCCCTGCCTTGAAAATTCTCTAGTTGACATTCACTCCAAGCACTGCAAAAGCAGACTCAAGGTCTCTTTTTAAAATAGGAACTAAACATGCATAGCACAACACAGAAAAAGGCCCTTATCTCTTAGCTGTTTTTTCACTACCTCCTGTGGCTCTAATCTGATTGCTTTGCATATATTAATAAAGAAAGAAATAAAATATTTGTAATAATCGATGTGTGGCATTCTGAGATTGATTATTTATTTTCCAGAAAGGCATGTTCCGGTATTCGTGCCTTTCGGTAGCCTTGGGATAGTGGTGGTAGTTCCTTAGCTGTTCTTGGGGCCATCGTGATGCAATGAACTCTATTCCCTGGTGGCTGTTCTTTTCCTAGGATTACCAGTACTTGGGCCGTGACTTTGGTTTGTGGTTTTGTTCAATACTTTGTATACGTACAAAAGAGTTGCTCCCTTGCACAGGAATTTCAGAGCCATTCCTCACAGATACTCCTTTTGAAATAGAGGGCTAAAATGAAGGGCTGCAGACACCCCTCCACCACACCCTGGAGACTCACCTCCGACTTTGATATTGAAACATAAATGCTTGAAAAATCTTGGTATTGCTTACTTAAGTACAGAAAACACAAGGGAAAAACATGAGGTGTTCCAGGAGACACAATGAGAGAACGATCCAGGCCTTCCATTTCTGGTCTCCTTCATGAGCACCAAATTTTTTCGAATCAGATTTACACTAGGGAAGAACAGATGCTTGCAGTGTGAAAATGTGACTGATTTTCACGTTATTCAGGGCTGTCAGTGGGTGTTGAATATTTATGTGCTGTAGGGAAAAGGTGATGCACTAGTTTGCTTTATACTAGCAAATATATAGCTTTTTCTGCAGGAGTGAAAAAGGCAAGAATTCTCAGATGAAGCTTCCTGTTAGTTGTTCTCAGTTCATGAATAGCAAGGATCATGTGGAAGAGTTTGTGGGTGATGAGAGGAAACTCCCCTGGGTTATGTAGCAAGAGGCTGGGGCAATTCTTACCTCTCAGCATGTGCTTGGTTTGACAGTGAAAATAAATAAGAGGGACCTAAGAATGAGAATTCTTCTATTTCTGAAGGAAGCCTATGGAAGTGTTTTGTATCAGGTTTTTGTTACAGTCTATAGAAGCTGACATCCTCTCATTTTAACCTCTACAGAACTGTGAATGCCACAACATATTCAGAAGGCACGATGATCATTGGGTCACTGATTGCCTATGGAGATGTGCCTTTTCAGACACCTTGCTGCTGCCCTGGAAAATCATAACATAGCTACCTCACACTTGAAATGTTTTTGAGTCCTCTGTCCCTTTTCTCTCCCAGTGGTGATAAGTGTAGAAATATTGAAGTGAAAACATCCATGCCTTCTTTCTGTAATAGGTGAGATCCTGAGCAGATGGAATATTTTTACCAGGGGCCAGGTCAGGACAGTCTTTTTACAGTAGGTGTGTGCTTGAACAGGTCTCTGTTGACCTGTTTTCATTTCCCCTTGGAGGCAGTTTCTCTGTGGTGAGTGGGGTTGTCGTAACCCTTCGCTTTGGAGGAGGAATATGAGAACATGCATGCAGGCCTGTAGTCTCTGTCTAGAAGCTGCCTCTCTACCATGCTGGTGCTGCTTGTCCATCACCTTCTTTTGATTGTTGCCCTCGTTGTCCTGAAGACTTATCCATTAGCGGTTTGCGGTTTCACGGGAAAGTGTGGTGTCTCATGGTGCTGGATGATGAAGTAATGTCTTTAAACTCGCCCAGTGGGGCAGAAAAGAAACTGCTGGTGAGAAGAAGCTGGCAATGGCAAGTGAAGTTCCCTCTAGAAACAAAGCATTAAACTACACGACGTAGGTGCATCTCTGCATGTCCTGTCCTGGCTGTTGTGGCGATGGGGAAGCTGATCGCAGTGCTGGAGCTGAGCGAGGGGAAGCTGTGCGGAGCAACGCTGGGCTTGTCGTGCTGGCCAGGTGTGGTTGTGTGGTGGGACACACAGGTCAAGCTGCCTGTGTGTTTTCCAGGGAATGGGATGGTCTGTGTCAAGAGAGACCCGGGGTGCCTCAGGAAGGTGCAGCTGAGGGGTTTCTCTGCAGAAAGGCTGGAGATGGGTGGGATCTGGGGGGTTATAGATCCAGCTTCTACCTGGACCTGAAGTACCTATATGTATGTCAGTCTGAAGGCTAACATTGAGAGTGTGTAGGAATTTTATGAATATGCTAGGACACTTAATGAGAAGTAAAATTGCATGTGTTTATTAACTTTGTTCATTTGCAAACTGGAGTTGCTCTGAACTAGGTATTCTGGGAAGGACTGATTTCCGCCAGCCAGTCTACATTAACTGTGTATTAACACACCTTTATCACAGATCAGCCTGGTGTTCTTCTTTAAGCAGAAGAATGGTCCCAGGAATTATCATCAGTTCCTCAGCACGGGTCTGATGGGCTCAGTGAGCTCTCAAGGTTTTGCCCAGCATTGCTCTGTGGGTTAGGGATGGAACAGATTTGATCTCCTACTGAAAATGATGGCTGCTGTGTGTTTCACTCTCACTCTCTGCTGCAGTGAAAGGGGGATTATGGCTGTGCTTTCAAATGTCTGAAAGTTGTTGACAGGGACAGCAAGAAATCTCAGATGCTATCTGTATTGCTGGATCTCAGTTGTTTTATTCAGTTCTAGCTGCAATAAATTTCAATGAGGAGAGGAAAAGAATGGCATGTTTCTTCCCTCTATCCTGTTTCAGTGCCTTTTGGGCAGCTCACTGTCATCCTTGGGCTGTTAAGCCATTACCATTTTCAGTGCTCAGTTTTTGGAAGGGTGGGGGTAGGCAGAGTTGCCCAGGAGCCCCCCAGTGCTATGTGCCTTTCCTGGGCCCAGCCCGGGGCAGGCCTGTGTGCAGCTGTGTTTCATTTCCCATAGCAGGAATGGAAGTTGGGTCTGCTCCCTTCCATTCCTGTGGGAGGCAGGAGGAGGGCTCATCCCATGCTATGGGGTATGGAGATCTGCCTTTCCCTGAGGAACAGGAGTTTTGGGGGACCCAGCACCTCAGGGAAGATGAGGCACACTCTCATCCTCAGATCCCCAGAGCAGGCGATTGTCGGACCACGGGAGAGCCTCATTCAGGTGGAGCAGTGCACACACAGATGTTGGAGAGAGGCGAGCAGTACCACACTGAGCTCAGCTGGTTTGTTAATGCTCAAATTCTGTTTTGACCAGCGTGACGCAGAGGAGATGGAGGTGTGCATGTTGGGATCATGGACTTGCATGTCACCCCACTCAGATGGGAAGAGGCTGAGGAGAAGATTGCCTCTGGTGCATACCTGTGCAATATAATCCCTTTGGCACTGGGAATGCATGGCCAACTGCTGCCCAGCCCTGACAGGACCCAGCAGAGAAAAGCTGTGCTCCTGTGCTGCCCCAGGCTGTTTAGCTGTGCTGTACCTAGAGCCAGCCTGAATTCCCCACTCAGGGTTCTGAATAAATCCCTCATGAGTGAAGTGGTGTTGGCTTCTTCGTAAGTGCTTGCTTGAAGGCGTGGTAGGTTCATGGAATAGGTGGGAGTAGTGGGGGCTGTTTAAGGTGTAATAAGAGGTGCAATTGCATTCCTTAGTCTTTGAGAATCTCTTGGTACTTTCTTGAATCCTTAACAAAAGCCACTTTAGGAACTCCTGCCTTAGGAATCCTTTTACCTGAAAGGCACCAGATTTGGACTCTAAATCTTAATCTTCATTTCATGAGGCACCTGCTCATTCTTAGACTGTGTGTGACTATTTTAGAGCACTTGGAGCTTACTTTTAAACCCAAGATCCTTCTAGGAAAGATTTTTAACTTTGTTGGAAGCTGTATACAGTTGTAATACTTTTCCTTTGGGAAAGCTGGCACTGATCATTTATGTTCTGAGAAAAGACTGGTTTTCATTTTACAAAAGAAAGGGAATTAAACCACAGGTTAGGAAGAAGGAGAATAAAGAATTCCCCTGCTTTTGTTTGTACAGACCGCGTACTTCCTTACACAGCCCCAGTGGCATGGAAACCCTCTGGTGACCCTGCCATTGTACAGCACAGAATGGAGATTAATCTGGAGAGCAGTAGGTAATGAAATGAGTAGTTTTAGCTTTTTCATTGTGTTCGCAGTGAGGGTATTAAGGGCTCTAAGTGAGAGAAATATGTTTTCTACTGTTTTGGGGGGTGTTTACCTGAAGAGTGAGCTTAAAACACCATTATACAGAAGTCTACAACCTGTTCTATTCATGTGTATATTTTTGGTCAAAGACCAAGAGCTAGAAAATACTTGTTATCAGAAGCAACTGCAGGTGTTTAAGGCTGTGGTATTAACTTCAGCCATTAAGATGGCAAGGGACTGAAGGGGTTTTGTTCCAGTGCATTTCACTATTCTGCTTCCTTTTGCCTGCTTTTGTGTTCCTTAATCTCTTTGTACCTGGGCTTCCTACCTGTAAATGAGAATGACGATGCCTGCTAAATGTTGTGGTTTCCCAGAGAGACAGTAAGAACAGACAAGTTAGGGCTGGTTATTCCTGGCTAACAGCAAGTTGGAGGCTGTAGTTTGCGAAGAAAAATACTCAGCTATTGTATTTGATCTGCTGTTAAATTGGCCTCACAGAGCTTCCTGATTAAAAAAGAGATCTCTGATACTGACACATGACAAACACACTCTGGAGCAGACACTTCGTGGACTTGTAGCAAAGTTTGTTGTGCTGCTTTAAGGCAAGGTCGGTGGCTATGCAGCGAAGTAGCCCCCTCTATCCAGGGAGCAGCTGCCTGTGCAAACAGACAGCACTCACTAGCGATCTTGGAAACTGGGCAGGATGTGCTTGGACTTCTGGCACAGTGAGGTGCCTTCTGGACAAGATCCCAAACTGCCTGTTTCTCTAAAGTATATGCCAGAAAAATCTGTGTGAAGGTGTCTAACATCTTGATAACTTTTTTAAAAAATACTATCCTTTCAAAATCTAAATGTTGTAAGAGTGAATGTTATGTTATTCCCGTGCTGGTATCTCCTGGGATGACTTTCACATTATGTGGAAGTGATGCTTTGAAACTAGTCTCTTCACTACTTCTTGTCTCATAATCTTTCTATTCTCCCTCAAGCATCTCACACCAACCTCCTTTTTGTGCTCCACTTCCTTTGTAACTTCACGGTTCTGCATCCTGAAGATTCTCAAAACTACCTAAATATGTACAGGCAGAAAGGATTTCCAGAAATAAAAATTGCCTAAGGTGTCTTTCATAAGCAGAAGCTGCAGGAGGTTAGAAGGACCAAAGCTGAGACTCTTCACAGCCTTGTGTGTGCTTGCTTTCCTCGGTCCCTGGCCTGGGAAAGTGTCTTTCCATTTGACTGTAGACACAGCAGCACTGGTGTTGCTGAGCTCTGTGATCAGAGTTTGGTCACTCAGTTGGCCTTTCTTTCAAGGCCCATTGTGCTCTGTAGGTGAGATGGAGATGCTGCTGCTTGCTCTAGATATTGACCCTCTTACAGTCCTTGCAATCCTCTCCAGGCCTGGCAGTGCTGTGAGTTGTGATGCTCAGTCCCATCCCTCCCATCCTGCAGGTGGTTGTGGCAAAACCAGCACCTGCTCTTTCTTAAAACAAGGCTGGGAGCAGTGAATGCGAGACTTACAGGAAATTGTTCCTGGACAGGAAACAAAAGCAGAGGAGAAGGCTGCCACCAGACACAGAAGTTACTGAATTAAAGGCTGCTATCTCCCGCTGAGCACTGCATACTTGTACACAGTGTCATTTGCTGGGCAGGCCACTACTGACTTCTGTTACCAGGGGATTTTGGCTTCTGCAGGTTTCTCCCTGCTGCCTTGAAGAGCCAGTTTAGAAGTTTACAGCCCCGGGGTGATTAAGTAGACGTTCTGGGGAGAGGGTGAAACTGGGAGTGTCACATGTAAGAAACAGGAATCCCACCTTTTCCAGGCCTCCCTGATTTTTTGTGTCATTGGGTAGATAGGACCAGGTATGCTTTCTGCTCTCCACATCCCTTCAGGGCTTTTATTCTGAGAGTATGTTGCATTCTTTATGACAGTGGCCTATGGGAAAACATGACAACCATGATACAAAGGAACTGGAGGAAGGAACTGGGATTTATATTACCTAAAAAATAATGCCACGTTCTCTTCTTTTTCATGTTGCCCTGCTTATCTAGGATGTTGGCTCACTCCCTCACAGCACCTCTGTACAAAATGAATTGTGCATATGGCTCTGCTCATCTCATCCTGAACGGGCTTGTGGCAGTAATGTCTGCTGGGCTGTTTGCATGGGTGCCCATCACTTTTCTTGTCTGCTTCTAACATGTGGACAAGAGACTGAAATGCAGAATGTGTGTGCAGTGGCCAGGCTTCCCAGCAGCCTGCATGTGCAGGTGCATGTGTGCACAGTTCCCTGCGGGCAGAAAACTCAAAGTTTATGCCCACTGGTTTGAACTTCCTCTTTGAGAGATGGCATAGGTCGAGTGTGATGTGGCTGAACGAAAATGAACTCTTATTAATTGGAGTGCTTATAAAAATTAAACTTTCATGGAGAAATGCTTTTGTAACCTTCATTTTATACAGCCTCCTCTGCAGTTAACAAGTTATTATTGAAGGATTATAAAATTACTATGTGCACAATACTCATGCTTCACATAAAACCAGCATTGTTTAACTTCTCCTCTAGTCCCACAGAGACTGGACCGTGAAAACCTGATGCAAACTCAGCTGGTAGAGTCAAGATACAGCTTTGCAGTAGAAGGTTAACCAGGTTGCTTGTGCCTCTGTGATGAGGGTTCCCTGCTCTAACAGGACAGGCTATGGATGGCAGCTTAATTTATCTGGATCCCATAAGAGAAGTTTTGCTGCCATACAGATCCTTTCCTGGGAGGAAGGTGTCAGGTCTGCTTTTTTATAGTAGTTTGTTATCATACGACTGGGACTGGGGGACAGGAGGAACCAGGTTAGAAGAGACCTTTGGAGGTGACTGAGCCCAGCCCTTGCTCAGGCCAGGGCCAGCTTCAGTTGCTCTGTGACAAGACATGCCGCAAACTGGGTGGTGCACGCAGCCTCCCAGGGCACAGACATCTGCCAGGAAGGGCTGATGCAAATTCCTCTCTGCATGTGTAATGAATCTTCTGCCTTTTTGTAATTAGGTGCTCATGCCTGCTCTTCCCTGCAGACACTAAAGACATCTAGGGAGGTGACTGGCTTAAAAAGAGACAAATACTAAAGAAAAGAAGCCTGAGAGTGAAAGAACGGACTTTTTTTTTTCCAAAAGAAAGAAATTTAGGATAAGGTAGCACTTAGGTATTCTTTATATGTGTGAGGTGTAAGGCAGCTCATTACATTTCCAGGGCTGCAGATGAAGAGTGCTTATGCAGGTGCTGACTACCTGGAGCATTTTGGTCTTCCCTCCCAAGGAAGGCATGCCTGCAAACCACAAGGACAGACCTTCTGGCAAAGCTGCAAGGCTTGAACCACCTGACACTGCTCGGGGAAAGCAAACTGCAGGGTTCTTGTCTAAGAGTATGAGAAAAATTATAGCCTCCACTTATCCTCTGTTTCAAACAGAAACAGAATTTTTTTTTTTAATTTAGTAGGTCAAAATCTGTCAGAAACTCTGACCCTTGCCATGGTTGTAATTGGTGCTAATTAGAAGTATTTCCCTAATATTAATTGAGGGTATATCTCCAGATGCACTACCTGAAGCCTGAGCTTTAACTACTGAACAGTTGCCTGGGATCTTTTTCTCATGCCTCCCACTCTGAGGAAGCTGCAGGTGGGCATACCTGACTTTGGAGAGATGGAGCCAGTCCACCCCAGTAGTTTAGTCACGAAAGTTAGTTTTGGTGCCTGTGCTGTTTTCACCAGTTACTAAGAGCAGTTTGCACTCAAAGAGATTTCAGGTGGTAGGCAACAGTTAGTTCACTTTTGAGCTCAAGTATAAACAAAAATATAAGCAAATAATATTTAATTTCTTGAACTTTTCTGCTAATTGGTGATCCTGTAAGAACTAGCTTGAGAAGGTAAGTCAGGACTGATTACCTTGATGTATATAAGGTTGTACATTAAGTATTTCCACTGAATCTTCTGCCTTTAAATGTGTTATTCCACAAGACTGCTGGAGAAATGACACTTCAGCTTTGGGGTGACGGGCAAAATGCATTTTTCTTAAACTTCAGATTTATTTAGGGGTAAGATAGCGGGGTAGGGTTTTTTCAGAAATAACAAAGCAGAGTATGGGAAAGATGATGCTGTCCACCTACAGTCCCTATCTATGCACACCTCTCTTCTTACAGGCAGTCTGTGGGCTATAAGAAATGTGACTGCAAGATTCAGTAAATGTGTGCTATGCACAAAAATGATGCAAAGGAAGGAAAGGAGAATTCAAAGACAAATATTCAGTAGGATGATAAATCAGAAGGCTGCATATTGTAATTAGGAGTAGCACTTCTAAATTTTTCATGGGGTGTTAATTTCTTCATAATCTGAAATAATTGAGTCAAATGGTATTTTTATTTTTTCCCCCTTCCCTAGGGAGAGTAGAAGGGACTGGCTAGTTTGGTCCCACCCATACTTCATTCTTCTGCAATCTATTTATAGCCTCTGCAGAGGGCAAGGAAGGAGGGAGACCTTGGAGAAACAGAGATGCTTAGCCTTGTTTGTTTTACATTTGAAACCCTGGCTTTAACTCCTTCCCTGCTCAGCTGCCCCATCAATATCAGAAATCTTTTACCTTTGTCAAATAAACAAGCACATGTCTTGCTGTCAGTTCTAAAAATAAAATACGTATGTTTTTAACTCCTCATTATTACAGAGTAACTGCCCCTCATTATTTATGGCACTGTCATGCTGTTGTGTGTTGGCCTCGCCTGTGCTGTGACTGTGTGTGTGTGTGTGTGTGTGTGTGTGTGTAGCACACACGTGAAGCTCCCACCCTCTCCAGAGGTGCTCTGTGGGCTCTGCCGTGGCAGCACGTGAAAGGAAGAGTGAGCCTGGCTGATTCTTTCAGATTCACTGTGCTGAAGAGATAAATGGAATTGCCAGAGGGTTACTAATACCCT
This sequence comes from Machaerirhynchus nigripectus, assembly GCA_013397975.1. Lineage (NCBI taxonomy): Eukaryota > Metazoa > Chordata > Aves > Passeriformes > Dicruridae > Machaerirhynchus > Machaerirhynchus nigripectus. The sequence continues at coordinate 1,599,431 of VZRQ01006006.1, read as the reverse complement.
TTAAAAGAAGAAATATTCTCTCTCCCAAAAGGATGTGGAAAAAATTAGAGCAATTACATTTGTATCATGAACCTCTGTACCGAAGGGAACGGGGAAGGGGAATAGGGAATGCAGTGGAAGTAACAGGATGTGGAGTTCCCATTCTGTGCTCCACGCTAAATAGCTGGGCTTAAAACTGGGACAGGAGAAAATATTTATCAGTATTTTTCTTAAATATGTTTTCTCACAGATTTAGGGACAAGCAGGGGGCGGCTTTCCAGTATCACTAGGATGCAGAGCGTGTTACAGCTGCATATTCTGACACAATACAGTGCTGCTCCTGTGCAGCATTGTTTGTGTACACAAAGAGAGCAGGCTTTCTCTAGCACCGTGTGTTGGTATAGCAGCACTTCCTAAAGTGGAAATGAAAAGTAAAGGTGGCTTTTTTCTCCAGGTTAATGCCAATTGATTTTTGCCTATTACACTGAGTTGTCTCTGCTGCAGCCTCTGCCACAGCGTAACTGGAGATGCCCTGTTTGCAAATGTCTGGGAAGTCAGTCTATTTTCCATCTGTAAGTAATGTTTTAGCGTTTAATGCAATTTATCTTCACTCATATCGCAGAAGATGTCAACACTAAAACATTTGCTACAGACATCATAAACTTGAGACATTGGCAGGCACTGCTGAACAGAGCAGAAACAGTGGCAGCGAATACATATTCTTAAACCATCTGGTATGCAAGTGGTGTTGGATCAAAAATTGACATGGTGTAAAAAACTCAACCACTCTTTGTCAGATGACCTTTGGGCAGTCAACAGAGAAGTTGGTACTGCATGTAAATGTACTTGAAACAGTACGGTCTGTCTCAGTTCCTACTTCTGGGCCCTGTTCCCTGGCTTGCCAGGTTTCAGAAACTAACAGGCTTATTTAGTAACGTTTAGAAGCAGCTCAGATAAACGGGTGCCTTGAGGGCTTTGCACACCACTCGCCTCTCTGCATACGCACTTCCTTCCCTCTGTGGCCTGCAGGGAAGCAGAGTTTCCAGAGCTGTGGGTGGGAATGATCCCTTTTCTTTTTCCTTCCCTTGTGTGTTTGATGTTTAGCTTTCAATCCAGTTTTCTCTTTATCAGGAGCAGCTCACATAGGTGGTATATACACATGAATGTATGCTCACCAACACGGGCACCACTGTGTGTTTTGTATTTTGTGTATTTTGTCTTTGTGGTATATGGCTGTAGGGGGAAGAGGACTCATGGGGCTCATCATGTTTTGATGGAGAAGCCCCTTGAAAACAAGCAGCCCTGTTATTGCCAGTCTTTGGCTAAGGGTACCATATACTTCAGCAGGGACATCTCTGCAGACAGCTGTTTCCAAAATAAATGTTGCAAAGTCTCTAGATTTCTCCCCTTTTCTTCCCAGAGGATTTCTAGCTCATTTCTGACCATGCATCAGATGAATGTGTGTTTACTGCTTCCTATAAGCAGCAGCCAGCATGAGAAATTGTAAAATTTCTCAGCTAGCTCCTAAAGCATGATTGAAAGTAAGGGCCATACAAGCTAAAAGTCTGAGAGGCTGTGTGTGCACAGTATCCCTCAGTTACAGGTGTCTCAGAATGACCCCAGAGAAAAGTGGCCCATAGCTCATTTCATGGAAAAGCCAGCTACTACAAAAGCCTGGCCACCCCCACACACAGCCACCACAATTCTACCTTTAATGGCTAAACTAGGCTTTGAAATACACCGTGTAACAAAGATTACTTTGAATTCAAAATGCGGTAAAAACAGTAAAAGGAAAACAAAGGTACCATCTTTCTGGAGTAGTGTCAGGTTGTCCTATAGCATTTCACTGTCTCAAAATGCATATAAAATAGCATGTCCACAAGAAGCTTTTGAGACAAACACCCCGTTACTGCACAGGTGTATGAAGAAATCTTCGGCACCCCCTGCATTTTCTTTTGCTGCAGCTGTACTTCATTTTCTTTGTCTTTGGAGAAAGAGGTAATTTCCAGATTAATGCTGTCTCTTTGTGAACAGACTTAACTAGGTTGCTCTATATCTGTTTGTCTTGGAGGCTGAATAATACACAGTGATAGCAATAGGAGTCATTTGCTCCTTTAAAAGCAGCTGATACTACATTTTCATTAGGCTCAGTAAAACGAAGAGGCTCAGTATGGATTAAGCACCTGAGTTTTACTGGCTCTGCTCTGTAGGTTTATGTGTACAGGAAAGACAACCACATCTCCTGGAAGGTGAAGTTGCCCTGGATTTACTGTCATCATTTGGAAAGTTCTTCTGTGGACAGATATTCCTTGCTGAAAGAGAGCATTACTCAACTGCAGAGTAGGAGGAGGAATGGGATGCTCAGGAGTCTTTGGGATTATGAATGGGATATGAAACGAGACTTCTTCCAGAGCCCTTTGCATTCAGGGGCAGAGAGATGAGGAAATAACCAAGAACCAGACTTCCCTGCTGCACACACGCACTAGCAGCTTCTGGATTTCCATAAGTCGTCTGACAGAAATGCATGTAAACTACACATTCTGCCTCCTGGGCCTGCTGAATCAAATGGGGAGGTGGCATAGGGTGTGCTGAGGCATTCTTAGACACTATTTTCCTTATTTTTATAAGAAAGATACTGATATCATGGAGATCCCTTTCAGGCTTTAAGTAAACCAGAACCAAAGTACAGACCTATTTTAGGTGACTTTAAAATATCCTGACATGTTTACCAAGCTGGCTTTGAACCAGCTAAAAACATGTAAACAGTTAATACAATATATTGCTGAGACAGAGAATTTCTGTTTTCTTTCAGTGTGGGTTACAAAGTGCTTTTCTTCACCACACAAGCACTAAAAAAGAAGGAAGATATAAATGTAAGCAGCAGTGACACCTGACACGGTGTCAGTCTCCAAGCATCCTCCTGATACATGCTAGTACCTTCTCCAAAGTCACATTCTGTATTCAGGCACACATTGAAAAAAATACAATGCACAGCCTTCAGTCTAGCTTTCTAATGCTATATTGCTTAATAATTTAAGGACAGTGATAGCCTAAAAATTGCAGTCTTAGCAGCTTCACATAACCTACATTAGACAGAGGGGGAATATCATATTTATTACGTACTCAAGATGTCTGACTTTATCAGGACAAAATCTTCTCTCTGTTTGGCACTGTATCACTTAGAAGGGCTCAGCTATATGTTATGTATTACTAACAAATCCATCTGTAATCATTTTAAGAGGCTGGTATTCATGGTCTCGGCTTCCCCCAGTGCTACTCATGGGGCCTCGCTGAAATAAACAGCAGCTCTTCTGGGACAGACAGAGAGAGAGTGGAGCCAACTCGATTATCAGAAGCAGTAGTGTTGTGCCATCATGGTATCTTGCTCCTGATGGTTTTCCCGTTCCCATGAAGGTGCCTGCCCTCAGTGGATGCCTCTGCCTGGCAGCTGTGGCACCAGGAGCAGGGCAGCTGTACTGTCACCAGCCCTACTGGCTCTGCTGCTTGGGTGGTGTGCTTTGCAGACAAAGGTGGTATTTCCTGGTGTGATGCTTTTGGAAAGCATCTTTCTGGTTTTGAGGTTGCTTTTTCTATTAAGGGAAGTGTGACATCAGTGCAGGACTAAGAGGTGGCGGGAGTCACTTTTTAACAAGGTAATTTCTGAGTTCAGGGGACTTAGAATTCAAATTATAATATATCTATATGTTCATACACTGTTAAGGTTTTATCAGTATTAAACCAGAAAAATATATTAATCTCTTGAGAATGCAAATGCTTCACGGGGCCTGCTACTGACTGTAGCAGAGAAAGGATGTCATTTCTGGGCTTAGAAGATCTGTAGAGAGAACTGATTTCCTTGGGAGATTACAATATTTCCATAAATATGGCAGGGAATATTGTGGTATCGGCAGTGACATACACACAAAAATCTGTGTTCTTCCTCTTGTACAGGTTTCTTCTTGCAGGCTTTGTGACTTTATCTAGGTTTTGTTTTTCGACTGACAGTCATCCTACAATCTTTAGCTCAGCTGGAATTACCTGCTTGGATTCCTCTTGATTTTCTCAAAGAATTCCCAGCCTTCTGGATTTTGGCATTACTGTTAAATGTTTGCCACCTATCTCTCTGAGCTCTGGATTATGCTGCCAGCTGGCTGAGTTGGAAGAGTCTGCTCCCCTTTTACAGTTGTGATGATTAGCTGTTAATTCAGGGGCACTGTGCAGCCTCCAGATGCCTTCTTTGAAAAGGCCTCTGTTTTTCAGGAAGGATTGAATTACCTCTGCTCAGAAGTGTTACATCTCCACTGTTCTGTGCTGCGCCGGGGGGCCGCAGCCTTTATTTCCACCAGGATGGCGTGAGAGTCGGCTGTCAGGGCACAGATACAATGCCATACAATACAGTCGCCAGCCCCAGTAAATCAGCACAGCCAGTGCTTACTGGGCTGCTGTCTGATTCAGTATATAACTCTTCTCACCACTGCAAAACTCATTCCTGAAATGTGGCATTGGTCAGCTGAATTTGCAGGACAAGGGATCAGCTAAATGTCACCGAACCACGATAGCTCACATTCCTCTGTAACGTGGCAGCAGTGACAGGGTTATTAATAGGTGTAGGTACCTGTTCTGGATGCTTTATGGGAGCACAGTGGGCATAAATGGCAGTGAAGGGATTTGTTTGTGGGTTGAGTGACTTCACAGGATAACAAATGTTATCGGCTGCCACGCTGTCAAGGACACAATTAATTCTGGTTGCGCGGTACAGTTAATTTGGTATGCATCTCAAATGTTTTCAATGAGGTTTGCATGCAGATCCAGTGGACCGTAAGAAAAGTTTCTTTTTAGCCCTCAAAACTGCCTCATCTATTTTAACGTGATTCTAAAGGGACCTGACAGTGTCCCTTTATGTGAAACAGAGCTGCTGGTTGAAGTCAGAGGCACTCTGCTCTGTGCTCTCCCTCTCCCTGGGGGCACTTGGGCTGATTGCCTTTTTGTAAGACTTCACACTGCCGTATCAGCCTCCTAATCAGCTCTTAGAGCCCTCTGGGTGCAGGGCCATCACCCACGAGTGGCCATCTGTAGCCTTCGGGGAGCTGCAGTTAAAGGGTGGTGCTGGTCCTTATTAATGGAAGTGAAAGCCTGGTTTAACCATTCTGTTCAAACCTCTCGTGGATTTCTAGGGCATCAAATTTAAAATTTAAGTTCCTAACACAAGAATTCAGCTTTGTACATGTTGGAAAAAAAAGGTGCTGATTTATTTATTACTATTCTTATTTAATTCATAGTAAGGAAATGGTAACACACAGAGTAACAGATTTTTAATTACTGTTCTTCCTAGCCACCCCCTGACTCTTCTGTTTTCCACTTAGGTAGGAGAAAGTCAAGTTTGTTGTTGAAACAGCAAACTTGGCAGCAAAGAAAGAATGAACTCTTTGTTTAGGAACTCAAGTGTGGAGAGGGGGAAAAGCTCCTCGAAGACGACGGGAAGGGGCAGTAACTTAAATGCAGCTATTAAGCCATATTATTGGGACCCTGGGTTTGTTCTTAATGGAGGGAAATTAGCAATGCAAATATTTCTAGTCACCAATTATCCATGATATAAATAGGTCGGAAATTTGCACTGTTACTACCAGCCGAGTTGAAACCTTTTCTAAGCAGTTCATCAGCAGAGATTTTGGGGTTTTTTTCTGATTTGTATTCCTGTGGCTTGTTAAAGGCTTGAAGAGAGGGAGGAGAACAGGAGTAGGAGAAAAACAGGTTTAATGGGCTGTAAGGAGCAAAACTCTCTTCTGTTACTTCTACTGTAAACAAAACAATCAGCTGAAGCCTGGCTTTGTTTAAAAAAGGGAAAAAATGTAAATAGCAGTGATTCTCCTGTGCTCTTCGATGCTTTGTGTGCCTTCCATACAGGATTTTATCTTTTAAATATAAACCAGGAGGCATTACAGGCACGTACCTGCCAGAACAACTCTGCCCAGCCAGTATTTCTGTAGAGGATATAATTAATCCAGGCTGTGGTGAGAGGTGTGGGGAGGTTGGGGTGCCATGCTGGTGGGCACCATGCATCAGTCTCCAAAAGTCTTCCTTGGTACGTCTTCAGAGCTTTTCAAGGCACCCAAATATTTTAGAAACTGCTTTTACCCAGCAGATTTTGCTGAATGAAATATCTTATTCAGGCACCAGATGTTTCTGTTGAAAACTGAATACCCACACAGACGCATGGAGACGCGCCTGCTTTCCTGTCTGCTGTTTAATTTTTAATTATATGAATCGAGCGATTGAGGGTTGCATGTTTTGTTCCAGTCTGCTCTTTCATGTTGCATCCCCACTAAGAAACGGCAGCTTTTCTGGTGCAGAAAATCACAAGATAATCCAACACAGTTGTACTGACAGAAAACGGGTTTTTGTGAAATTGGCATTTGTATTATGGCACACAGTAGATCAGGCTGTGGAATAACTCTTCTATCCTGCAATATACTTGCTACCTCTCCTACAGAGGAGGGGTCCTCAACCCTGGATAATTCTTTGGAGCAGCCATGCATTTAGAATTTTAAAAATAAATAAAGGGAAAGGTAAAGGAATTTTTCGGCTTGTGTTCACGATCTTCTTCCAGAGATTATAAGTCACTGGTTTACCCCTGGGAGGAGATAGGCCCTAAGCTTCTGCTGGGAACGTCTGCTGTATTAGCAACGTTCTTCAAGGCTTTATGATGTGTCACAACCGCCCAGTGAGCTAGGAGAATGGAATTAAAGACTGGCTGCACAGATAGCTGGAGTGCGTTCTTCCTCCTGAAGATTCCTAGCAGGCATACAGGTAGTGTGCGTGTGGTACCTGCTGTGAGCTGGTGTCATGAGTTCCACCACTGATGCATTGGGAATGTTGCTGTCCCTGAGGTCCATGATGAGACACAGTCTGACCTCAGGCTTAGAGGCAGAAACCTCGTCTATCCTCGGTTTCATTTCAGCAGCCAGACTTTGCTGTTGGAACCCAGGCACACCAAGTGCTGTAACTGCGTTATGGATCATTGAGTGAGCAATTCCTTGGCTTGCAGAGGAAGTGTTCCGGGTGAAGGATTGGTTTCACTGATACTTTTGGAGTGAGAGACTGGGGTTCAGATACCTGTGTTGCTCTGTATCAGTTTTCTCTGCAGGAAGAGGTGGTCCTATTCCCTTGACACTTTTACCACATTGGCTTATGTGGAATTAGCAGGGATGGTCACAGAAGTTTGTGACGGTGGCATTGGAAAGTCAATAACCAGTGCACTGCACGATACCATTTCTCTTTTGCACGCAGTAGGAAGTGTTTGGAAGGGCTTTTCAGTAGTGTTTGGATGTGCTGGTAGGCCAAGCCAGGCTGTGATCCCTGCCTGCAACTGGTCTGATCCCATGCAAGACAAATTGTTTGACAAGGGTGTGAGTTTTGCCCGTTGTGAGTCTGCATATTTGTCTGAAGCAGAGAAAAGCAAAGTGGTCCTTTTTTCTGATTATATTAACTTTGTAGTTAATAAAATGTTCTGCAGCAATGGTTAACCACACTCGTACATGGAGGAGGTAGCTGAAGTCTTGGGGCTTATTCTCCTGGTCAGTAGCTGTGTGGTCTGTACATTATGGATCGTATAGTTTTATATGGGAACAGTTTTAGCTTGATCTTAATATACTACTTCATCTAAACTTGCCCTTTAAAGGAGCAGCACACAGGGTGGGGGGAGAGTGGTGTTCACAAAGGTTTCTGCTCCTCAGCCTTTCCGGAGAAGAGATCTAGCATCTGCTCCTCTCCCTTGGCTGTAGGCTGTAGGGTTGTGCTGCTCTCACTACTCTCCGTTCTCAGCTGCCGTGTCAGATCAGGCCATCGGCCATGTACTCCAGGGCTTTACCTGCTCGTGTTTGAGAGCTCATCCACACCAATCCTGCACTTAGCTCAGTAACTAGCACCAAACCCATGCAAAGAAGATGAATTTCTCCTGTCTTACCCGTCCTATCTCCTAGCATCTGTTTGTGCCTCAAAGCACTTACCCTTCAGTGAGAGCTGAACATGAGGAGCTGTGCTACCACAGTGCTTCTGCTGACAGAGAGTCCTAAGACTCTAGAGTTGTCCTGTCATCCTCTTCTGTGAATTCATCATGTGGTCTATGTGCACCTACGTCTTGGACAATTCAGGAACCCATATACCTTGAGAAGGTTTTATTTTAGTGCTTTAGAAGGGAGCATTATCATCACTTGTCAAAAATAAATTATGAAGGCAGCTTGTCTCCACATGCTTAACCCAATGAGGGATAACAGCTCTCAAGGGATAGCAGTTCCTATTTAAAAGCTAAAGAATGATAATTTTCTCTCAAATATCCTCGGAGATTTACATGTCATTAGCCCATGCTCTCAAAGCTGGCAGACCCCAAAACACTGAAAACTGAACTAGAGCACTAATTTCTTCCCGAAAACAAAGCTGACAGAGATCCTCCCTCACACTCGGAGATTAGGAAAAAAGTGCCAGATTGTTGGGGAAAGCTAAGCAATTGCAACCCCACTGAGCTCCCAGGAAGGACAGCTTTCCCCTTGTGTGCTGTTCACTATGGACCCCTGTGTGCAGTTCAAGGGATAACCTGTATTAAAACAATTAATAATTGAATCTTGGATGCTTAAAGGAAAATTATCTCTCCAGAGTGTTGCAGGAGAAGTGACAGCAGGAGTTGGGAAGTGTACCCTGCTTGGGATGAAACCAGCCTGCGATGGCACTGCTGGGCTTGAACTGTGTTTGCTTTAGGGCAGTTCATGGCAAGCAACAAGAACATGAGGAAAGAAACCCAAGATCAGCAAAGAAGCAAACTTTTTGTTACGTTATGCAACTCTTGGCTCTTCAATCCGTGATTCAGTGATTGGGGTTTTTCCTGTCTACTTGTGTGATGGGATGCAGATGTCAAGCAGGTAGGTGTGAAATGGTGGCAGAGTAGCTTGCTGATGGCATCATCAAACCGTGTAAGTCAAGTACTTCTGCAGAGAGAAAGCGATCCTGCTGCGACAGTTCACTTAGTTGGTGGAGCCAAGGAAGTCTGGATAGCCCCCGGCCAGGAGAGCTTGTTGTGAAAGCACTGCCAAGCAATGCTTCCTGCACACTTTGTTGGCATGGCAGCATGACAAACTTCTGGAAAGGGCAGAAGTGGAGAAGAGAGAAATTGCCAAGCCAGTGTGTATTGGGAAAAATATGTGTATGTGTGAGTTCACACACAGAATTGATAACATCTCTTTCCAGCATGCTGAGCCAGTTGTCACTGTGTGCCAGTCCCTGAATTTCATACGTTGCTGTCTTTGCCTAGCAGGCTTGAACTTCTTAGCCTTCCCTTCAAGGCTTTCATGCTTGCATCTTGGTGCTTTTGTCTATCTGCCGTGGCCTTCTCCTGTCTCTGTAAAGCTGCCTTTGTTGTCTTTTTTCACCCTCAACTTCACTTTTCCTATCACATAATGGTGAGGCTGGACTAGCCAGGCTTGAAAACCCCGAGTGCCCCTGGTGGGAAAGGCCCGCTACAGTACAGAGTGGTGATGGAGGAAAAGCCTGCAACATCTTCAGCCACTGTTTCAGTTGCTGTTGATAAGTGTACAAGAGGACCTGGATTTGTATTGTGTGCAGATGTTGACAGGTGCTGTTTTCTTAAAATGAAAGATGCCAGAAGTCACATGCAAAGGCTGTGCGTTTTTAAACTTCTAAAAATTGGAGGCTCCTGTTCAGTAAAACTTAAAATACTAGGGAAGTCCTAGATAGAAATGTTATACTCTTCTTGCTAATACTGAAAAAACCCAAGTATTTGACCCAATTAATTAAGCCTAGTATTTGTGTAAGATCAAAATATTTTTTTGTTTTGTGACAGCTTTTGTCTATGAAGACCCAGGGTGTTACTAAGCCAATTCCAGTTAGTGTAGATTTATGGAAAGTGCTTCCATCTTTTGACACTGCAAGTTTAATGTATAAAGATAACTGTGCAGCAGTGACATACTAACTTTTGTAAGGCATCTTTCTTAATGCATCTGATTGGAATTCATGGTGCTTAAAGATAGTGTGTCACCTTTGATCAGTGACCAGAACTAAGAAGCCATTCTTGTTGGACAGTCATCAAATAGGGATGTTTCTAGTGGGACTTGGCAGGGACTGGCACTGACTCCAGTGCTGGGCAACTCCTCCATCAAAGAACAAGATATGGGAAATAAATCTAATACTTATGGATGACAAATGTAAGGAGATCATTGGTGCAGAGGGTAAAGTTTTTACATGGCTTTATAACTAAAAGCTTTTCCAGAGCCATGCACAAGGCTGCACAGTCTTTGGGCAGAGTAATCCAGCTTTCCATCATACAGAAGCAGCCCTTTCTGATGTGGTGCCTGCAGCTGGGTTTTCCTTGTGACTTGTTCAGCTTTTCAGCCTGGTGAAATGGACTGCAATGTCCTTGAACTTAGACAGAAAAGTCAAAGAAAAATCATCACTTTGTTACAGGGAAGATCAAAAGAGCATCTAGTTCTCAGTGTTTTAAGAGGAGTACTAAATTGGAGGTGAGAGGTGCAAACATAATCTAAGATGAAAAAAAAGTGATGTAATGGTAGACTGGAGGAGATCAATTTGCTGTCTTTATTAATATGAAGATGATGAGGAATTTGATTATGGTTTATAAATCATTTCATGGGGAGAGGAAAGCCTTTTCAAGGGTTTCTTAATCAAGTGAAAAAACGTATTACAAGGACTTAATAGCTGGAGCTTTAAATCACAGCAAATTGAAATGGAAGCAAGGCACAGGTCTCTAGCAGACAAGGTGGTCAAGGTGGAACAATCCAGCACTGGAAGTGACAAATTCTCCATCTTCATGTGACTTTAATGATGCCTGGATGATATTCTTGGAGATATTTTAAAGCATACATTTTCAGTATGTATAGCGAGACTGTGCTGTTTTACAGTCTGTGATGAAACAAGGTATCAGACTGATGATCTTGTGTTCCCTCAAGACCTTAAAATCTCTTTTTGTATCTGGCTATACAGCTCTTCTTTGTATTCCTTGGCTGGTATATTGAATAAACTCTGAGAAAAAAACCTACATGAATCTGGCACTGTTTCCAATTCAGGGAGGTTCAGGAAGGTCAGCATGCAGAAATATGCAGGTGGCAGCCTTAGGCAGAGCTTTGCAGGAAAGTATGGGGATTTTAAATGTGTGAGGGTAGGAAAAGCAGAAGATGATGAAGTGGTTCCTGTGGGAAGGAGCTTGAGCAGAGCTCACGAAGCATCACCTGAGCAGCCAGTAAGGATGAGGGTTAGTTGCTGGTTTCTTGGGTGGATTTAGAAGATCAAGAGAGGAGCTACTGTACTCATTTGGAGACCAACAGTTAGTGTAGTAACTTCACAGGGTGAAGATGAGGGAAAAATGGGGTGATTTTAATGTAATATAGGATAAGGAATGCATAGCAGCCTGGAAGGCCGAGGAAGAGGGGCCTCGGGCAGGACAAGAGGGACAAAACTAATACTGGCAACTGCCAAGAAAACCGAAAGGAGGAAAAGGAGAACTGGGAAAGAAAGGCTGCTCAGCCTTCATCGTGGTGATGCCGAGTGACAGTGAGGCAGAATGTTGTAAAGAAAGGCTGTGAAGGGAGTCTGCCCATGTGATGCAGGGAGAAGTTTGAGATTTCTGCAGACCCTCTGCCTCCCCTGCTGTGTTGTTTGGCTCTTCTGAAAGGGGTTGCAGGAGTTGTGTTGAATAAATATGGTACAATATAATGCCCCTAATGGTGGCTGTCAGTCAGTAGGGATCTTGCACTATTGTAATATGTTTACACCAGTTATTAGAAACTAAAGGGCCAGGGATGAAGAGAATACTCTGCCAGTAATCTTGGCTGCTACTTAGCTAAATGACAGATACAAATCCTGAACCCAAAAAAGGAAAAGCTATCTGGGCAAACAGCAGTAATTTGTCTGTAGGTTCATTTTACAGCTAATCAAAGTTGGATATAACAAGCTTGTAGCATCTGGCAGTCTATAAATGGTATGATGAAACCTTTAACTCTTTGACTTTCTGACAATACTGCTATGATTTAAACAACTCTCTTATGTTAAACACTGAGGAGTGAAAAGGCAGGACAGAAAAGAGAAGACTGTTCAGTTGTGGGGCCTTACATTTTTTGAAGAAGAGACTGTTGTCCTTTCCTGAGCACACAGGACTCAACAGAATGAAACTCTGATCTTTTGCAAGACCTGTATGTTCTACAAACACCAAAAACCTACAGCTTTAGATCTTGCCCATGAAGCTCACTGAGACAGAAAACATCTTGCAAACAGGTTTTCATCTTTAGGAATTCAGTTCATGTCAAGTAATTGTTAACATAAGAAGACCTGCGATTATGTGAAGTATGGTAAGACTGGCTGCTTTGTAGCTTTAAAAAAAAGTCCTTGACCAAAAGGGTCACCTTTTAATATTATCCCAGCAGCCAGAAAGCTATAGTGTAAACACCCAAGTAGTTAAGTTCAAATGGGTTCTCCATTCCTCCTGAGAGAATTCTGCTGGGCGAGTTGAAGGTGCGTTGCCTGCAGCATGCACACCACTGGGAACTGTGTAATTTCACTGTTTCTTAATGCGGAAGTGTGAATAGAAAGGAGTGGAACCTCTGAGAATTAGTGACTTAAAATTAAAAACAGTATTTTAAGGCTAAAAATGTTTTGCTTGGAAGAGTAGTTTGAGGCTTTGGTATATGTTATGCCTATACAGATTTGCAGCTAACCTGATAGCAGGAGAGATTATGGAGGATATACAGTGCTTGTTCTTATCCATTTTTTATTAATTCTCTTTGTGCATATCTCCCTTTCTCCTTGATGGATGCAGAACCTTTCAACAAGGGTTTCCTTGGTGTTGTTTGTAGCTACTCTTCTTTACTCTTCTTATTCTTAAGGTCTTATCAGATAAAGTTCTTTGAAATTCTGATGCTGTTTTAATGTGGTTCTTAATCTTAACTTTGCCTTGTCCATATATAATCATCAATCATTATTATAGCTTGTTGAGCACTGGTAATGTTCTTGGCCTTTTACATCGCAGAAAAGGAGAATGACTGCTGGCAAGATGAACTAACAGGTTAGGGATGTGCTGGGAAACGTCAGAGGGAGAAATGTGGAGGTCTTTAGTTCTGTATGATTGTTACTATTGACTCCCTTTTTCTGAGCACTCTGAGATTTGAGAACCTGCCTTTTCTCGTCTATCCATCCAATTACTTTGTTTTCATTCTGTTCTGTGTTTTAAATTATGGCAGACTAAGGTGAAGGAGGTTTTTGTGCTGCATTTCCACAGCTTTTTCTAATTCATCCCTGGTTTTGTAAAGGTATGGCTCTGCCCCAGCATGTATCTGTGCAGAGAATTTGGAAACGGTTCGCTGAGGCTTTCCAGTTGTCCACCTGTGCAGCACGGTTTGTGTAGCTGTGAGCAGAGCAGGCTGTATCTCAGGGGAGGACAAGGACTTAGGCTTGTATTCAGAGTGATTGGCAGGAAACCCCATTCTTAGAAATACAGTAGGAATGTGACACCAGAACGCTTGGGAAGACAGAGATATATATAGAACTCCCTTTCATTCAGCTATTGTCTAATGGAGTTTCTGCCTATTACCTGAGTTAGGGAGTGTATTCATTATCTAGTGCATAATGTGGTTGATTGCAGGCTTTAAAGTAGGCAATGGTGTTTATAAATCAACAGAAGTTGGCCAGAATCAAAGCTGAAGTATCCGTAATGATGTGTAATCAGCTATTAGGAACAGTTATAACAGCAGTCCGCTGTCAGCTTCCCCTACAACAAAGCACGTAATCTGCCAGTAATAATGATAAATGTCCTTAGAGATGTTATGAATCGAACCTCAGTACTTCCAGTAATATTTATTGAAGACTCCGTGACCTGTTCAGTGTCCCCTTATGCACTGCTTATCTTCCATTGCTCTTTGTATCCAAGACCTGTTTTGAATTTTTACAGAATACTCACTTCAGCCGTATTTTTGAAAGGGAACATGACATCTAGTCCCCTGGAGTCCTCTGAATGAGCATTTTATCAGTGAATCAGCCTTGAAATGTTACAGTGCTGGTTTAGTATTTGTCAGCGTCTGTATAAAACATGCACAAAGCCAAACCATAAAGAACTCAACACTTAAACAAAGAACAGTGAGAATCCGATTTGCCCTGAGAGCTTGAGAGCTTACTTGAGCTTCAAAGATTACCATGGGCATTTGTTTCAGTGATTTTTCCTGGCTCTTGGTGTAGCTTGCACCTTTGCTTTCAGGCAGAAAGCCAGTGCCCTTCTGTCAGAATAACCCAGAAACAAGTTACTGGGGGATCACAACTTTTTTCTAGTCACACAAGAGTACCCTGAATTGGTAAAACTGGTGAATACAAGACTGAACTATCTTAGCTAACAACAGTTTTTCCGATAGAGCGCTTGATTCTGATCCTGTTGAATTGATGCCCTTTTTTGGCCTCTCTTAAAAGCAGGGGTTAGAGTGGATGTCATCTTGTTTTCTTGAAATACGGAGATTTACTCCCACCTCCATTTGATCTAGCTGTAAGCTTGCTTCCAGCTGGAACAAAGCACTCCTTAAGTTTGGGCAGTGATATCTTGAGCTACTGGAAAGGGGCCAGTCCAAAGCACTTGATGTCAAGGAGATTTAATATAAAGTTTCTCCTCAGAGGAATGTGAACTTGGTGCCAAAGGCCTTGATTAAGACCATTTCTAAGCCTGTTGGACATTGTCAGATGCCTTTCCTGGTGATATAATTAGCTTTGTAGGAAAGTTTAGTGTCAGCTCAGAAAACAAATGTGAAGAGAGGGTATTGCTGGCTTTCAACAGTATGTTAAAGTGTTATGTGAGAATTCAGTTTTGAAAGCACTTTTCTCAAGTATTAACCACATTTCTCGTAAATCATGGAGTAACTGTTTCAAAACTATCCTATACAGGCCATGCTGAAGAAATATTAATTATCCAAAAGCTTACATGAAATGGTGCCTTGGGGTTTGCCCAAGTGTAGGGACTCTGGGACCAGTACATGCTGGGGCATGGCACAGGAGGTCATGGAGGATCTTCCACTAGGGTGAAGTAAGTAGGAAAGACAGAAAAGCTGTCTGAAATGCAGCTGCCAGATATCTCTGTAGAGATGGCAGAAGGCAGGGTGGTATCTCCTTTTGTAAGAGGAGCCGTCAGTAGAGCGGTGCCCCCACAGCCACACCCAGGCTCTTCCTTGGCGCCCTTGCAGGCAGGGTGCTGCTCTGGCACTTCAGCCCTGCTTCAGCGTGCCAGCTTTAAAGGCACAAAGTGGAAATCAGTGCACAGTCCTGCCTTGGTATGGGACAGCTCTGCTATCCAGCTTGGGCAGGGAAACTCACCTTTTGTACTGTGTACATCTTCCAGAAGTGGAAGCACCGTGGGGTGCTGTCCTGGGTGGTTGAGAGCAGAGCATAAAGTGGGGTCCCCTACTGTGTGGGTGACGGGACAGAAACCAAAGCATGGGTGTGCTGAAAGCTGAAATCACAGTCTGTCACCTTGCTGCATCTCTTGCTACCTCCACGGGGTAGTTGTGTGCACCACTGCAGCATGAGCAATGTACACCTGTCGTGGGGTAGGATTATAACAAATGTTCAGAGATTGTTGTTCCATAGATCCCCTCAAATCATTAATCATTACAACTCTCTTCTATGATTCTTTCTAGGCAAGACAGACTTTTTTTCATACAGAGAAGATTAAAATCTGTGTTGCCATTTTGAAAACATAGATGATGATTTCTTCGTCATCTGAAATGTGCTGTTTTCAAGTATAACAGCTTGGCTTGGAGGAGGCAGCAGAGAGGATCCCACCTGCAGCATGTCTGCACACTTGCACGCAGTCTTTACCAAACGCTGACTCCATCTGTCATGACAGAGTAAAAATAATTCCACAACACTGTATGCTCTGCAGTCTCACTAATACAGAGTCATGCTTAGTAATAAATCAAATGCTTAGGTGTCATGTTTCATCCCATGCAATTAAACTTCATAAAACCTCTGATAATGTATTTTAACAGAATAGCAGTTCACTGTGAGAACCTCTAGTCTGTGTTTGTCATGGTCAATTCAAAAATTCATGTGATGCACTGAATGTGACACTGATTAGAGAATTGTCATTTCAGTATTCATGCAGCTTCATGATTATTTAACAAAGTTCCAGGTTAGCTATATGGAAAATATTAATCTAACCTACTTTGTATGTGAAATAAACACGCAGTTAAGCCCATGTCACATCAGTTGGGGTCACCAAGCACTCACTTTGTTTTTTCTGTGGAGCAGTGACATTTACAGTATTGGGCTGTGGTGTCTAAACCCTTCCTTAAGCTTCCTGAGCCAAGTCTTTATAAAGCAATACTCATGCAGGGAAGGTAACTCATGTTTGGAGTGTTACTTACCTTCATCTCTTTCCTTGGAATGCTGGCTGTTTAAAAAACACCTGATGTAATTCCTGCCAATAGAGACCTTTTTCTGCAAGCTTCACTGTCTTACAGAGGGTCTTTGTGATTTTTGACATTCCGTGATGTATAAATTTGTAGTATAAAGTACTAAGTAGTATAAATAAGTAGTATAAATTTGAGGTCATAAGGGAAAACAAAAATAAAATTTGCATGCAATTCCAGGTTGTTTTCATAGCTAGGGAGTAAGCTCTGGCATTAGGATGTAGTTGTGATTCACTCAAGTAAAAGGTCATCAGCAGATCAAAATGAGAGCTAAATACCTTGACAAAAATATCTACCATGGGTCATTTTTTACTTCTTCTGTGAGCTTTACTTCAGGAGAGCATTATAATACTCTCTAATATGTAACATTTCTACAGTGAACAAGAGCACTCTTGCTAGGGCTGTGAAAACTGGTTTGCTGCTGAAATGTTTTGTAGCAGGGAGAACCCCAACAGTGTGGTTTTTCTTTAAAAATAGAATGAAAGCACTCGAAGGACTTTCTTAATTATTATTTTTGTATAACAATATAAAAAAAAAATTTAACGTTTTCTTGTAGCCTGTGGAGTTATTACTTCTGGTATTCTGTAAATAAAATATTTTGACACAGTTGTGATGTGGAGTGTCGAAGCTGTCTGCCTCACATGGGCACTGTGTAATTACCCATCCTAATCGCAATTATGTAATCTAGTATGTTGTTACAAGATTAGGGTATCTATTTATGTAGCTGAATCCCTGAAACATTCAAAGCACCGAAAATTACTGTGGGGAAATAAAGGAAACGTAAACACTTGAAAATTCCATTTAGGAAAGGCCATTAGGGTTAGAAGACATGCTGCCAAAATCAAGGGTATGTGCAGTCAGAGGGGAGGCAGCGCACGTAGGCACCAAGCAGCGCCGCGCCGGTGCCAGCCTTGCTCCTGTGCCAGTCAGGCAGGCTCCTGCCTTGCAGGGAGCTGTACAATCGTTCTGGCTGTGCCTTTTGGGCCACCCAAAAACTGTCGTACTCACAGGGCTCCAGTGGTTCATGGCTCTGCCCTGTGACTGCCCTGGAGCTGAGCATCTTGGGGAGGAAGCCTCGGTTTAGTCTTTGCCACTCCAAAGAGTGGCTCAGGCTGGCTGGAATGCGAAGGCGTGGAGGTTGCTCCTTCCTATCTGTCTGCCTCATCAAGGGAAGCTGTTCACTTCAGGTCAAAACTTGGTGCCATTTTCAAATTAAAGTTCATTGTTGAAGGCTCAAGTCTGAGATTTGTTCTTCTGTGACAGTTTTTGAGTTAGAAATGCAGTGACTTATTCTCTTCCTGCTTCCCTTGCCAGGTAGGGAGAGAATAGATTACCCAGGGTTCAGCCCTTCTGCTGGGAACAGAAGCTTCTCGCTCAAAGAGAGACTGGTCATTGTATGCCTTGACCCAGCCCATCATGTCAGGCCATTTCACTGAGTACAGAGGAGACACATGGAGAGAATTCAACAAGGAAAAGTGTTTTGTGCTTTAGGGAGAAAGCCCTGTAGCAGGCTGGGAAAAAAAGCAAAAGAATTATTCACAGTGCTTAAAACTCTAAGGGTCTCAGAAGAATAGAAGTCTTAGACTGGAGGCTTTCATCATGAATGTGGATTTGAAAACAAGACCAGGTTTTTGACCCGACTTAAACAATCCACACAGGAAAGATACCCTTGCAGAAGTGGTTAATGCAAGCAGAAGGGATGATTAAATGAGTTAGACCTTGTAAAAGGATCCATTTATTGTGGCTGTGTACCGGGGGAGCTGCCATCCTCGGGAGGCTGGCAGGGGGATTTGCAGAGCCTTCCTTAGTAGGTCATGGCTTCCAATTTGTCTTAACTTGCTACTGATTAAAAGTTAGCAGCGAATCCTCCTGTATTAGCAGTCTGAAATGAACTTGTTACCTCAGTATTGCTCCAGCAGGTTCAGCCTTTTGCGGTGTAAGAGTTGCCGTCACAGTGGCCGTCTCCCCAGCAGACTCAGCAGACAGCTAGAGACACAAAACCTTGTTTGTCTCTTCTGGGGTTGGGTCCCCAGAGACACTAAAGGTATTTGTGTCTCCACAAGAGATCTTTCAGGTGACTGTACAAAATTACTTTCTTTCACAGGGCTCTAGGTCTGTCAGAGGGGACTGTGGTGCATCCTCTTTGTAAAACCATCGAGTTCTGTTGAAGAATAGTGCCGTGGGAGAAACACGGAGGTAGTGGTGAGGGTTTCCTGGAGTGCAGAGACGGTGCACAGGTCAGATTGTATGACATGGCTTTTAGTGTATTTTCTAGCATTTTTTATATCTGGTCCCCAGCACCAGTCACCTGTGAAATGCCCTGACCAAGAGCATATTCCCCATGGATGGGGAGGGGGAGCTAACAACTTCTCTGGAAGCCATCAGTACTTCATCAATGCCAGAGCCCGTGCATCCAAAGCAAAAAAGGGGTCCCTTGGAAACACAAGAGAGGAGACCAACAAGGATATTGGAAATAGCAGATCTCTTGTCCAGAGCTCTTTTGTTCTTTCATGGTCTC